>LS055635.1:0-14722 GCA_900241095.1 Acartia tonsa | reverse complement strand
GGGGCAAAACATCGTAAAATTGACGACCTCTCCATTTGCCCCCCAAATATTATTTTAGATTTATTTTGCTTGTTGGTTAGACCTTGTTCCTGAATCAAAATCATTGTTGGAAAAGTATAGATAATGCCAGTTTGTATTAACTAATCAAAGATTGATAAAAGTATCAAATATATATTTAAGCCAACGATTAAGAAAACGTGTTTATAAAGCTTTAATTACAAGTATTATAAATAAGGATGAATTGATGTACATCCCATCTGTTGATAATACACAAAATTACCCTTCTTTAGTTTACAATTAGTGGTTATAACGCTTGGACACTCTATTAAATGAACCAAGCAATCAAAATTCTATAAAAGTGCTCAAGGTTGTTAACTAATAAGAAAACGTAATTATAAGACTTTGGGGACTGGCGTAATAAGCAGCCCAATGTCCCCTCCCTCCCTTGAATATGGCCAATGGATGCATACTTTCTTTTATTTGAAAATATAGCCTATGGTTACAGGTAAATATTAATTAAACCGCCAATGTCCTCTCCCTCCTAATGTATAAACAGTACACATAATGCCACGCAAAGCCCCCTATCAAACGTGCTCAGGTTTTAAGATCAAAGATCCTGCCTAAATATATTATAGGATAAAGTATTCATGTAAAATTTTCTCTATATACGTCAATATTATGAACAGCAGAGCTACTCTGAAAGTTATATTCGTGTTAGTCTGTCTGTCTGACGTTGGGGCTTATTATTTGTGTATATCCTTAATCCTTTTATACAAAGTAGTTATTAGGTGTTTTATCTGAAGATCAAAATCTCAAAAACGGTTGAGATGATCTGGTTATTAAAGAAGTATAGATATCTTATAAGGTTTTAGGCTATTTATCACGTAGCTTTCACTCTCTGTCTCTACTACATGATAGTGGCGAGTTACACTTAACTGTTTTTGCTGTTATTTCATCAACACATGACACAAGTTATAATTCAAAATGGCTTTTACACAAGATGATCACGAAATGCCTGTTAAGCACTGACAACCCTCCCCTCCTTTTTATATAAATAAAAAAGGGGGGGGGGGAGTTTTTTCCCTATGCCTTAACTCTGCGGGAGGCGGTACACCTTCGGTTCCCTAACCATGCGGGGCTACCAATACACAATATCACCTAACCTGAAGAAATAAACAAACCAACGAAAAACAAAATGAAAGCGCCTAATGGCTTAAATATAAATTAGTACTTTTAGTCATAGTAAATCTCTTTTACATCTATAATGACAAAAAATTATGTCAACTATTACACATAGTCGTTCTTGTTTATATTTTAAAGGATTTAGAATTTCTTTGCAAATATAACAAAGCAAAATAAACGTTAAGTGGAAAATACATTTTCTATTTTTCAAAGAATTTTACAAAATTTTTCTTTTTTTGTTTATTTTAGAAGAATAAGTGTTTGGGGATAAAAGGGTAAGGTTTAAGTTTTGAAAATTTAAGGAGGGAGGGAACATTGGCTGTATATTACACTAGTCCCCAAAGTTTTAAGATAACGTTTTTTTATTCATTGGCTTTACAACTTTTAGGACTCTATTGAATTTTGATTGGTTGGTTTATTACGCTTAGTGTCCAAACGTTTAACCACTAATTGTAATCTACAGAAGGGATAATTTTGTGTTTGATCATTGGGGATGTACATTAATTTATCTGCGATTGTCTTATCCCATTAGATCCTTGAGAAAAATACTTTAAAAAAACAAAAACAGGCCAAATATTACTAAATATATTATTGAATTACAGCAAGGAGGGCAGATACTTTTATCAAGCCTTGATAGGTTGGTTCTAACTAATATTGTCCAAACTTTTTAATCATTAATAATAATCTACTTAATGGGTAATTGTCTTATTTATGATTGAGCATGTACATCTTTTAGTTTACAAAGGACGATAATTTGTCAGCATGATACCGCATTTCAAAATAATAATATCATTTATTCTACATATACCATTGTCAATTCAAGGCTCTGCTTTGCGTATTTCTTTGTGTGGACATTAGCATTACTGACCAAAATACCGTCCAACAAAATATCCCCTGTCAGGTTAAATGCAAAATAAGGCCAGTATAATAAATTGTCCGAATAATCTTTCAAAATTCTTGTTGCGAAATATTCCTACCATAAGAACAATTTCCATAGATGTATAAATATGCATAAACACAATAGAATTCAAGCATAAATTGGCGCGGAAAAGTATTGGGATGTGTTTTTGTCTGATGGACTTGGAGAATGGCCTTAAGCTTTGAAGATCAAACCTTTCAAGAAGGATAATCTGGACAAAACATTTTGGGTGTTTAGGCAAAACCCAGGGAAATTATTGAATTAAAAATATGAAAATTAGATATTTACTATTTTGCCTCTATACCTAAAATAGATTTAAGCCTGCCTAAAAATCAGATTTGCCGACAATATTTTGAAAATCTATTCATGAAGATTTATATTTTACTTTAACTTCTCAAGAAATATATTATTATTCTTGTCATAATACCTGTACCAATGTAGCTTTAAGAAAAGCAACACAAGAAAACTGTACAAATAATAAAGATTAAATATAGAATAGTTCTTTTCAGTATAGCTTTCAAATCGATTGATATAAGCTGGATTAGAACCGGTTATAGAGATCTTAAGCTTTAGAAGAAGAGACAGTCAAACAAACAGACATCTACTTTTTATTATAGAGTACACTAAACCGATTAAGTTCTCCATTTCAAGGAAGTTTCATATAGGTTCCGGGCAGAATTTCATCCAGAATTTCATTTTCCTTTTAAATCATTTTTATCATTTAAAGACCTTTATTGATACAATTAATGTTTTAAAGAATAACTTCAGAGATTTACTTGAAAGATTAATCTTACAATTCTTCAAACTATGACATCACACTAGTGCCTAAATCATAATTACACCGCTACTATATTGTGATTGTAAATTGGGAATATAATTAAAGAACCAGTGTTCACTTGAAGTTGAGAAATGTGGGAAAACCGGCAGTGCTGGTGACATATTACAAAAATTATGGTCCGTCCATTTCAAACAATTAATACTTTAGTTTTTTTTCAGTTTAAATATTTAATTTTGATACTTTTGGCAATTTCCCCCATAGTGCCTTATCGAGCAAAATTACCTCCCTCCTTTACATCGAATTAATTGAAAATAAAACGATTAAGGCCCTTTATTTATAAAAAAAAATAAGAATGGGGGAAGGGGGAGTGGGGTCAGTGCACAATAAACACTTATAGGAAAACTAATTTCTCCAAATTTATATATCATCTAGCCCCAGTAGGAAGCTATAACCATGCCGGACTGTAAGAATTATCCCCATTTTAACATGTTATCAAAATCGGCATTTTGTTTTTGTTATAGTCAGTTTATTTGGTGGGGGAAAAAGACGTCAATAGAGCTCCTACACATCTAAAACCAAGTTAAAACTAAACTAAGATACTAAAGGTACATTTTCAGTATGCAAAGTTATGATTTATAAGTTCCCTATTCCAATGGATTTATTATTACTTGGATGTTATACCAGATTTTCTAATAAAGTGAATCTCAAAGCGGACTCAAATAGTGATCCCAAAACACACATTATAACATCCCCTCCCCTACTACTGAACGAACTGACTGATAATGATTTCCACGTTGGAACCTAAATTGACGAATAATTATCCTTTCATTATATCTACGTATATTTTACATCCATTCCTATTCCTATTACATTTATAAATGTCACTAAACTAACATAACTATAATACATCATTTACTAGAAGCTTTTAGATACGTTTTAGTAACGAATCTACTTTATAATACACTGTCCGTTCGACAACCAAAGAACATCCTGTACATGTTTTACTTGGTTAGTCAGTCTGTCTATTTTGACTTTTTTCTTTCTCTTTCTTTGTTTTATGAAAACTGCTCTAGAACCCACTTTTTTCGTCTTTCCATCCTTGTTTTCTGTTGTACTTCGCTTTGAAAGTGGATAAAGTTTATTCAAGAAATGTGACAAATATAGGAGTTGAAAACAAACAATCAAAATAAACCACAAAATAGTGAATGTATTGATTAGCTAACATGGACCTCATTTATTGGTCATTTCGTTCATCCAGTAGGAGGGAATGAGATGAGATAAAGAGACATGTTATTTTAGCCACTTTATTTGTATCACTTTATTAGAGTACATGAAAATCTGGTGCAACATCCAAGTAATAATATATCCATTTACCAAATATACGCTCTTTTCAAAGATTTCATTCTTGTTATCCATTTAGCCCAAGCAAAATCCGGGCAAAATTCAAAACCCAGAGAATTTATAATTTTTCCTACATTTCAAATTTAATTTTATAGTCTTTAATCTGAATAGCATTGGCATAAATTTAGCTAAATAATTCCATTTTAATCAGGAATCTAAAGGGATAAGACAAAGGCCGATAAATTCATGTACATCCCCAATAATAATATACAAAATTACCCATTTTATGGATTAAAATTAGTAGTTCAAACGTTTGGACATTCAACTTAAAGAACCAACCAAACAAAATTCAATAAAAGTCCCCAATTAGTTGCTAGGCCAATTAATAAGAAGGTTATTAAAAAATTTTGGGACTAGTGTAATAATCGGCCTAATATCCCCATCCACCCTGGTTTTCATAGAACTTGGATACCAAATTTTAGCTTTGAATAATTTCAATGTTCAATTAAAGTAAAATAATAGAGGGGGCATAAGCTATATGAAACTCTGTCCACAGGGTGGGGATCCATTCCCGATTTTGTATTGGGTCTTTGAAATCAGCTATCAGCGTCGTAAATATAAACACAGCCAAAAGAACAGAAAGTAATTTGCTAGCAGAAAAGGATTTCCACCACTAAACTAAGTTGTTTTCTGGATTATATATCTACACTTATAAATTTATTGTTTAACACATAATTTAATCCTCCCCCAATTATAATCAATAAATTCTGCCTTTTGTATCTAGACAATAATTTATATAAATGTATTAGGATAGCAAAAAATAAAACTGCCATTGCCCTTTTCCTTCCTAAATTCTGAGCATTTCCCTAAAGTTCCTAGTTGATGATTTTAAATCTCATCTTAATTATCACAATATAAACCTTACTGCTGCTATGTCAGGCATTTCCCATTAATAAAAGGAGGAAAAAAATAAACAAAGTAAAGCAAATTATCTTGCATCGTATAAGTGGCAGCCAACTGCGGATATTAAAATAAAAAAAAATATAAGATTAAAACCAGTTTTGTTAAAAACTGGAATTAATTTTGTTGCTTTTCGTGGAAAATTATCTGTAATACGATTCTATACATGAGTTTTCTTTATATCTGAGAACCGGTTCTAATCCATCGGTTTCAAAGCCATACTGGAAAACATGTTACAAATTCCTTGTTAAATTTTTATCTGTACAATTTTCTTACAAGGATTGACAAGTTAAATAAATTGACGACAATTTTCTAAATCTTTTTTGTCGCACATACAAAATTGGTTTTAACAGTTTGAAATTTTGCTGGATAGACTGCTTTATTGGTTTATTTTATTTCGTTAGAAGCGTAGCATTTCTTTAAGTTACCCTCTAAACACTGACTGACATATTTATTTTTCATACTGATTTTTTTTCAGGTATCTAGAGTGATTAGAAAATGGTCGATAAATGGATGTACATCCCCAATGATGATACACAAAGTGACTAAATTACCTCTTCTATAGATAACAATTAGTGGTTGAAACGTTTGGAACTTAACTTAATGAACAAATTTATCCAAATTCAACAACATTTTAAGCCAACGATTTAGAATTTTTTTATAAAAGGACTAGCGTAATTAAAAGCTCATTGTCCCCTCACTATTTGCCAATTTTTGAACAAACCTATCCAAATTCAACAAAGTTTTTAAGCCAACGATATAGAATTTTTTATAAAAGGACTGGCGTAATAAAAAGCTCATTGTTCCCTTCCTATTTACCAATTTTGTTAAAAATCTCTGGTCGCGACAAAACCCTGTCTACTGCTAAAACATTGCATAAATTGATAAAATGCTAACAACACAGGAAATAATAATTAAAGCTTTTCAATAATTCTTTTTATATTTGTGAAATTCTATTGACAAAATTTTTAATTTAAATGAAATTTCTTTTTAAGATTGCAATGGATTTATTATTGCGTGGATTTTAAAAACAGATTATCATCTACTCTAATAAAGTGGAATTTGTAGCTAGCCAAAATAACGATCCCCTTTATTCAACCCCTTTATCCCATTCTCTTTCCTCTTACTGGATGAACGCACTGACCAATAAATGATGTCCTTGAGATCAACCTAAATTGACGAAAATGTTTCACCTGTCATATTATCCACGTATATTTTATATCCATTAAGATTGCTACTCTGTGATCAAGTTGTAATGTATTCAGAGAATGTGGGGACATTGGATGGTAAATAATTTAAACTGTATGAAAAAATTATTACAAATATTAACATATTCTCTCATAATTGGGTTTAAAACACTTTTATTATATTTGCTAAGGTCATAAAAATGTCATTACCAAAAACTTTTCGGCAATAATTTATAAATCCAAGTATATTTTTTATCATTGGGGATGTATATCAATTTATTGTCTTATCCCTTTAGATCCCTGACTATATGTAACTTATCCAGACTTTTTATGTAAAATATTTTACAATTTTTATCTCTTTAATTCTTAACTCGCGACTGGGCCCTAGGATGAGGGGCTTTGTATTGGATGGGGGTAAGGAAGGACAGCCTAAAAGCAGCTTAAGACTTGAATTTAAAACTAAAATAGCAAAAAACACCGTGGGACCTATGTGAATCGTCCCAATAATGTTGAACAACAGTAATCATAAGTAGATAGAAATCTACTCATATACCTCACTGTAGCAAAAATAAAGTAAATGTAAAAAGTATGTTACTAGCTCTCAGTGATAGACATATGATATCTAGATGGTACATCTGACTCCAAAATTCGTCAAACTTAGGAGAAAATTTAAGCAGAATAATACCTTTATTTATGTTTGTTATACTCGATTCTTTTAAATAATACCAGAGTCGAATTTTTTTGAGGATTTAGTTCTAGAAAAATAGCTCAATCCTAAGAAAGTCAAATATTCATAGCTAACTTATAATACCAGTTTTGTCATGTGCAACTTACCTAGCAAGCTTTATCCTAAGTAATGCGACTATTTATAGCGAATGAAATGCAAAAAATAACAGCCATTTCTGACTAAAAATCTGTACACTTTATAATCAATAGCATGAACGGGTTGTTACTTTACAGAGGGGGAATCTTGAAAAAAAATAGGCTCGCTACTTATGTTAATAACCCTTTTATGATTTTATTTAAATTTTGTAAATTTTTTATGCGATTTTCGAGGATTTTTCACAAAAAATTTTGCCTCAACAGCGAGTAACAAGCCTATTTAAAAAAAAGAATCCAACTCTGTTTTCTTATTGGCTGATTTAGAGAGAATATCTCTAGATTAACTCTATTATCTGAGTAATGTAATGTTTATGTTTATTGACTTATTATTACTACTTATTATGTATTATATATTTTTTTTTTCTCACCTTTAATGTAAATATGGAATGTATAAAGCCAGAAAAATAAAAGGATATATATACTTAAACACTTTAAAGTACCTATAAAAAAACGCCATACAATATAAATGACCAGTAATAGGCCAATACACAGACTTAATTACCAGTGACAGGCCAGTATACATTTTAATTGACCAATGGTAGGCCAGTATGAAGTCTTTTTTCAAGATGCAAAATAAAGATGTCCGTTTTGAACTAATCAAAAAAGTAAATAAGGGAGAGGGGAGAAATTGGGCTGTTTATTACACTAGTCCCTAAAGTTTTATAATAACGTATTCGTAGGCTTATCAACTTTTGAGAATTTGATTAGTTCGTTCATTAAGTTGAGTTTTCAAACTTTTCAACAACTAATTGTAATCTACCAAAGGTGTAATTTTGTAGCATCAATGGGGATGTACATCAATTTATCAGCCTTTGTCTTATCCCTTTAGATCCCTGAAAGCAAAATTATTCATTTAAATACGATAGGTTAGTTCTAATAAGGTTTAAGGTAGCCAAAAAGATAAAGTTATTTAAGGGTTGAATTTTTATTTTCTTTATAGCAGAATACAAAAAATCTACCAAATTTAAAGTCTAATATTTCTTTCATATATTTCTGCCTTTCTTTCTGAACCCTAATAGTATAGTACGTATGTATGATTAACACTAGATATTGGTGACCAATTTAGCTCATTAATAGTTATTTATCGTATTCTACTAAAGACAGCTTTCTACGGATACTAAAATGAAAAATTTGAAGAAAAAAATGTAAGTCCCGAGGAGCTAAAGGTATTAGTTTTATGATTTTAATTTAAATATTGTTAAAAAATTGTATGCAATACGATACTATGCATGATTTTTAAGTATGCCTGAGAACCGGTTTTAATCCAGCGGATAATAATCAGTTTCGAAGCCATAATGCTATTTGTTGGTCATCAAGTAATCTGATTATTAGTACACATTATAGTAATGCCTATTAGACATATATATCTAAAAGGTACATTAAATGGTGCTATGTGTTGGTCATCAAATTATCTGATTACGGATACTATGTGCAAAGTAAAGTACATTGCAGATGAATAATAATAATACACTTAGAAATGGATAGAGTATACGTGGATATATTGACAGGGGAAAATTAGTCGTCAATTTAGATTGTTACATTGGTCCTCATTTATTTGTCAGTTCTTTCATCAAATAGGAGGGTAGGATATGGGGTTAAGGGGGTCGATGGGAGGTATCGTTATTTTAGTCAGCTGCGAGCATCACTTTATTACAGTACATTGAAATCTGGTGCAACATCCAAGTAATAATATAACGATTATCTTACAAGTGGAGCTCGTTCAAATCAGCAAATGTACAGTTTTCAATAGCACTGCCATTATAAGCCAGTGCTATTGATAGAGTCCTTTCATTAGACTGTCTAAATCTGTGGGGGAAAAGAATTCCTCTCCTCAATTTAAAGATGCCCCCCATAAAATAAAATTAAGTGTTCCTAAAACTAATCTTTTTAGGTTTTATGATCCTTTTCTACAATTTATTTGTGTTATGTATGATATTTGCAGAATTGATAATCTATTTTTATAATAATATTTTAGTTTTGAATGCACATCTTTAGGAGTAGCCTAATTATAAATTACGCATTCTATATTCTACTACAATATGTTTCAATAGTAATACCGTCTCAATCATATTCATGTTAAAAATTAGGTACAATGATAAAAAAACTTTAATCTTATATAGATGCAATGAATTTTAAAAGTCTTCCTTTTTTTACATTTTATTTTTTACAATTAGAGCAAACAGATATAATTTGATTTTTTTTCTAATTGACAGAAAAGTGTTGTGCCAAATATCATCTTACAAACTGCCATAGCATAAATATTGTAAACAAAAATACAAATTTCCTCCGAATAAAACTTTCTGAATGTCTTTAGAATTACGTGAAGAGGACAAAAGTTCCCATGATCAATTTACCTGAGCTGGATCTTTAAATCATTTAGTGGTGCGCCAGATTGGGGCACGCCAGAGGTGGTCCAGATTGGCGCACCTTATATCAATCTTTAAATCAAAATGGCATAGGCGATCCGGCGCACCCAGTGTCGCACGTCTGGCGCGGTGGTTACACTTGTTTAGTGTAAAAAATGATGTAAAAAAAGATCCAGCTCTGAATGTATTTTTATCATAGTGAAAAGGACAAAGTTTCTCCTGATAAAATTACCTGAATGTATCAAGAATAATGGTAAAGAGGACATATTTTCTCCAGATAAATTTATCTTTATGTATTTTTAATCATGGCGAAAAGGACAAATTTTCTCCTGATAAAATTACCTGATATTATTTAGAATCTTAGTGAAGAGAGAATCATGGTTGAGAAGACAATTTTCCCCTGGATTAAATTACCTTAGCTATTCTAAAATTATAGTGAACAGGACTGAATTCCCCCCGAACAAAATTACCTGAATGTATCTAGAATCATGGTGAAGAGGACAAATTTCCCCAGGAGTGGGACGACAAGGGAGGTGGGGGGAATAATCTCAGCTAGCAGGAGGAAGAACACAGTGAGAGACAGCAGGATAGAGATGGAGAGGGATACCTGAAATGTATAATAGTTTTAATAATATTATAAACAGTTTTCCGTGGCTATAAAATGTAAAATTATAAGATTAAAACTAGTTTTGTCAACCAAGGGCTAACAAAACTGGTATTAATATTATGATTGTAAAATCTTATATTCATAGAAAACTGGCTTGGGTATAAAACGATACTATACATGATTTTGAAATTCAGTTATTCAGTGAAAGATATCTCTAACCACCAGATTAGGGTCTTTAATTTAGGGGTCTTAGGATAGTTTTATATTTTTTATACATATTTGTTTTAGCTATTGAGATGTTTTCAGGCTAGTTTACTGTCCACCCTCCATCGCCTAGATGCTAGAGAGCGCAACCCCAAAAACAAAAATTAAATTTCTTAATTAAAGTAAATTTTTAAGGTCTGCATCAAATGTTATTCTTAAGTCAAACTAACTAAAATTACGTTCTTTCAAGTATGTTTATTAATAGAAGCTTTTAATACTGCTATGAAAAGGGAAATAAAATAAAAAAAGTTTTGCCAAAGTATCCCGAATATTAGAGTATAGGATTTTTCATTTATAACGTCATTTGGGATATTTGTTAACTTCTTTAATAGGAACTATAAAAAGCTTTGTATTATTGCTTTTATGATGATTTTTCTTGCTGATATATCAAAGGCGTGAAACCGTTAGCATTCACAAACAATATAGTTGGGCCTTTTTTTTTAAATCCTAAGAAAAAGTTATTTTATCCTATGAAAAAGTTATTTTACCCAATCAAAAAGTTATTTTATCCTATCAAAAACTTATTTTATCCTATCAAAAAGTTATTTTATCCTATCAAAAAGTTATTTTATCCTATCAAAAAGTTATTTTATCCTATCAAAAAGTAATTTTTTCCTATCGAAAAGTAATTTTTTTTTTCTATCAAAAAGTTATTTCATCCTATCAAAAAGTTATTTTATCCTATCAAAAAGTTTATTTTTGTTATTAAATTATAACAGTTTATAAAGTTCATGTCTTAAAATCAATTTTGGTGTCAGGACAAACGTAGGAGTGACAAAGGTCGAAGTGGACAAACGTAGGAGTGTCTAAAATATCAAGTTTATCCTTAACTGGTCGGGCACTTTGCCGCACTTCAGTTAGTCGGGGGGGCATTCTACGCCCCCTCTATTATCTCAGCTCCTATTAGAGCTATAGGGCTAAATTTTTTTGTGCATATTCCCTGTTTTATAATGAATTTCCGACCACCTTAAGTAAAGTGAGTCAAAGTAAAATTTAGCTTTCTTCACCCTTTTATTTAACAACCTTTGTTTTAAGGTCCTTTTTTTACATAACTATTTCTATACAGGTTTGGGTAATAAGTGAATATACAAATAAGTCCCCCGCTGTCACTCCTGCGTTTGTCCTTGGACCCAGTTTTGTTAGTTTAATGAATATTTTGTTGTGCAGTTTAAAATAAACAATACATTTTTTGGAGCTAAATTAAAAAGAATAAATGAAAAGAAAAAAAGTTTCAAGATTTTCCTATAGTATAAAGTTTGTGGAGTTTTAACGAGGTCATTTATGTCCATAAAGATCGGAGCAAAAACAGCATCATAGCTCAGTAGTAACTGTAACCAGAGTTTAAGGAGAAATCCCCAAATCTTGGGCTAAATACTAATTACACCTAGGAATCAAAAGGGATAAGACAATTGCTGATACATTTTTGTACATCCCCTATGATGATACACAAAATCACCCCTTATGTATATTACAATTAGTGGTCGAAACGTGTGAACACTCAACTTCATTAAACCAATCAATCAAACTTTAAAGTTGTTAGGCCAATGAATACGAAAACCATATTATAAAACTTTGGGGACAATTGTAATAACCAGCTCAAAGTCAATCCCTGAATTAAACTGCAAACTAATTTAAGAAGAAAACAAGATATAAGACCGCAATATCTAGTTCTAAGAAAATTCACGTAACTTTTTTGCAAGAGGGACAAACGGACGTACATAGCCTAACTACAGAACAGCTTTGCTGCTAAAAAGTTTAAATACACCCATCCTGTGCAAATGTGTTATGAATTTCAAAAATGCATTTAATAAGCAGAGAAAAAAAAACTTGGAAAAGAATTCCTTATATTATACCTAAGAGCCTTTTCTAGTACCTGACTTTTAAACTATAATTGCCAAAGTTTGAGTAAAATGTTTATATAATGTATAAAGTTAGAATGTGTTTTGTGTCTTTTAATCAGAGAGGAGAGAGGACAATGGGCTGTTTATTACACTAGTCCCCAAAGATTTTTATAATAAAATTTTCTTATTCAGTGACTTATAAACTTTGGGGACTTTAGTGAATTTTGATTGGTTGTTTCATTAAGTTGAATGTTCACACTTTTTAACCACTAATTTCAATCTACAAAGGTGTAATTTTGCGTATTATAATCGGGGATGTACATTAATTTATCGATCATTGTCTTATCCCTTTAGATCTCTGAACATCATTATATCTTAGGTACACATTGGAATAACTATAAGTAGCGCAACATCTTTGATGAAATAAAATGTTCATCCTTGAAGAAAGCCTGCAGGAAATACACACAGAAATAAACTGTTAAAAGACTGCCTCAATTTTAACCCAATACCCCAAACTTGAAGACTCCAGATTAAATAACAAAAAGTCATAGGCATCTTAAAAGGACACTTTAGGGAGTTAAAATCTTTAAAATTTTTCCAGATATTTCATATTCAAAATCTCTCAAAAAGCGTAGCAACTCTATAATCGTTACTAGAATTTGAAAGTCCGTACATTCATTTTAAAATGTTGATTTTTTCCTTTTCTGCAACAAATTTATGTACAATTTTGTTTAGACCGTTATATAAGTTCTGACACACTACAAGGGTTATTGTTCGTTTATCCTACCTTCTGATTTTAGAGCTTTGCTTTTATGGATGTTGCCATCCTTGTTAAGATGATATTACTTACCTTTTCCCCGCTGTCTGAAGGAAGATAGAAAACGAGTACAGTTAGGAAGGAGATTCCCATACAAGGGATTATTAGATTTACTGTATAAAACAACGTTTTCCTGAAACAAAATAAAAATATATGATACATAAATATTTTTGCGGTGCTTTCCCCTTTGTCATTTTATGCTATTTTTCAGACACTTATTATTTGCCCCTTTAAAGCAAGAGCTCATAGATGATAGGGGCGCAGCTGCTAGTACATAATAAAATACCATCTAGCGGTTTATAAATAAACTAACAAAAAGCATTTTGTTTTAATCTGCTAAATTATAATACTTTTTAGCTTGGATCAACTACAAAATGTCAGGGATCTAAAGGGAAGAGACAATTGCGATGAACTATACGTATATCCAAACGCCCAACTTAATGAACCAACCAATCAAAATTTAATAAAGTCGCCAAAAGTTGTCAAGCCAACGAATAAGAAAATGTTATCGTAAACTTTTGGAATGAACAGCCCAATGTTCCCTATTTCACTGACAAAATGTACATATAGGAATTTAAAATTCTAATTTTCCATATAAATGTTAACTTTGATATAAAAAGTATAAAGAATGTATTTACATTTATACATATTTTATGTGTCGTTCAGCATTAAGGACATATATTTGTATATACTATTTGAAAAAATGCATTTAGTTATTATACAGTATTCATTATTATAGACAGCTTTCCGCGTATATTAAAATGAAAAATTATTAGAATAAGACCAGTTTAGTCAGCCAGAGGGGCCAAAGGACCGGGCTGATAACTTAATTTTATAATTTTTATTTTAATATTTGCGAAAAATTTTCTGTTATACGATGCTATACATGATTTTTAAGTATAGCTGAGAACTGGTTCTAATCCAGCGGATAATATTCTGTTTCGAAGCCATACTGGAAAATCATTTATCTTAGTCTAAACTCTAAATATTTTGGAATTTAAATGACTATCCTTAAGCTTGGATTGAAGGAAAATTGTCTAAAGTATAATTCAAAGATCATGTATAAATTTTATATCTATATAAAATACAGGGCGCGCAAATTAAATTTGGAAAAAAGGCGTCTAGTATGTCTTTAAAGCTGTAGTTATAATCGTTCATTTGACGTATTACATGAAGCAATTGGATCAATACGGGCGAGGCTGCTGTCCATGACACTTTAACGCCAGGTACAAACAACCAAGAACAACTAAATGGGAATCCAATTATTCATTTTCTGGCCCAAAACCTGGGGTGTTAGTTTAAGTAACACCCAACAGACAACCAACTATTTAATTGCACGATCCTTGGCTAGAAGTCCTAACAATGCATGATAATAAGTTGCACATGTTTTCGGTCAAGGAATTCCTCCTTCTCTTACCATTAATGTCACGCATCTGACATAACAGCTGATATAACGAAGTGTTGGGATTATTTTTTTAATTTTGACTCTAACCTAAAAACTAAATATTTGTTTCTATAGATAATGATATACCAAGAGCACCCTGTACTTATAAAATAAAAATTTTCTATGCGCATATT
>LS055634.1:0-14723 GCA_900241095.1 Acartia tonsa | reverse complement strand
CCCCCCCCCCCCCCCCCCCCCCCCCCCCCCCCCCCCCCCCCCCCCCCCCCCCCCCCCCCCCCCCCCCCCCGCCCGGCTAATATTTGCCACTTCTTACCTTTCAGAGCTAGGGGTGCCACCGCTTGTATATATGAAGACAATAAAAATAGAGGTTTTGTCAGATATCTATATTGAGGACCTGACCCTAAGAGAACAATAGTTAGTTAAATAAAGATCACTGTAAAAGCTAAAAGTAGTTAATGTATAATATTTGTAAACAATTACACATACACACACACACACACTCTAGATAAACACAAAAGAAGAAATTTCTATAATCTGTTATAGTATTTTTTTTTCTAAAACAGCTACTTTCTAATAAAATGGTTACAAATTTTCTGGAATTTTAAAAAGGCTTAGAAACATTGATGGTTGATAAATTTTCATTGGATTAAAAATACATTGTATATTTAATTTGAAGATTTTATGGTGATTACGTTTTTAAAAAACTTAACCTTTTCGACAAAAGGGTTGAGCGCAAGAGGGAGGGATTATTTAGACACTCAAAGGGTAAATGTGTTGGAATTAGCACCCATTCTTACTTCAACCAAATTATATATTTACAAACAATGACTGATTTAATATTGTTGAATATAGGCTATAGCACTTTATATATATGTATACATATATCCTTGATTTTTGGATATGTTTTTTTTATCTTTTCCTTTAAATTAAGATGTTACTTTTGCTGTTTTATGGGATCACCCTTACAAGATTCCCAATACTTGTAATATTCTTAAGTACATAAGAGACTATTGTATCTTTATGTATATATTTATTTTTATAAGCTAAATATACATTATTATTATGTCATTACATTATGTCAAAAAGACAAATCGGTTGGTCTGCCTGTCATGCATTTAAGCAATTCTATTTGCTTACTTTACTGGAATATAAACAATTTATTTCGAACATGAAAAGTCAATGTTGGAAAAAAGTTACTAGATAAAAAAGAAAAACATACAATATAAATAATAGGTCAGCTTTGAAAAAAAATGTATTTGTGAACCTTATAAATAATATAGATATGTTTAAAACATATTTTCAAATATAGATGGGGAATTAAGTGATTTTTTATATCTTTTTTGTACTTCTACCATATCCTACTATTTTTCCAATATCTTATATAAATATAAATGTATCTCTTACTGAATATAAATAACATTTATTACCGATCCGAAAAGATACTAAATAACTACCTATCTCAAATGAGTATATGAGTACCGCCTGATTATATGCCAAGGCATTCCACTTACGCTTACTACTATTTTAACATACCTGACATAGCAGCAGATGGTTTTATTTTGAACATCTCTAGCAATACGTTGTGTGGTCGGGCTTGAAACCTCCCCACCGACCGAAATGACATCAATTACGTTAATTCCGCGGGTTTACTTTTCATCTACGGTCTATATTTCCGTCTGACGGAGTAAATTATGAAATATCTGGTAAATAAAATCATTTATAGACAATAATGGATGTTGAATATACGTGGATATTATGTCGGGGGAAAAATTGTAATCAATTTAGCCTTATAACATGGAACTCCATGGTCAGTTCGTTCATCCAGTAGGAGGGGTGGTATCGTTATTCTATCCGACTAGGAATTTTTACTTTATTAGACAACATGAAAATCAGGTCTAACATCCAAGTAATAACATATCCAATGATTTAACAGTCTTTGTACTGAAATATATATGATATGTATTTTGTTGGAATAAAAGGACAATATAAGATTGTTCTCCTCATAATGCTTCATAGTGCACATTTATTTCTTACATAGAAAACTTTAGAATGCCAACCACAGTAAAATTAACAATAATTAGGTACTATCATAGAATGATGAAATATATTTATTTCTAGCCGGTATTATCAATAATACGTCACCTATGACATTTTGTTTATATACATACTCATAGCCTAATGATAATCAATTTGTGTTTCTAAACTTTTATAATCTGCTTAAAAAAAGGACAAACCCCAAACTGTCCCAGTTTTGAGCAAGACGATTCCAGTTACGTCATATACGTTTCGGGAAAGAAAAAGGGAAGGGAAGAAAATCTCTTCAAAAAAGAGGAGTGAAAAGGGAAGAGATTTTCTTCCCCCCTTCGCTTTTTATATGACGTCACAGGAATCGTCTTGCTCAAAACTGGGACAGTTT
The DNA here is from genome assembly GCA_900241095.1 of Acartia tonsa. Lineage (NCBI taxonomy): Eukaryota > Metazoa > Arthropoda > Copepoda > Calanoida > Acartiidae > Acartia > Acartia tonsa. The sequence goes on along the minus strand of LS055634.1, from coordinate 12,523 downwards.
GGGGTTCGTCGCCAACTTTTCAACAAATAATTTAATATACATTATACAGTAGGGGTAATTTTGATTATCTTAATTGGGGATGTATGAAAATAAACTTATCTTTCTTTGTCTTATCCCTTGAGATCTCTGGATTTACTCGGCTTCTAATAAAGAGAGAAAGCTGATATTTTATGTGTAGATTCCTCTTAGTTTTCTATATTTTACTTTGTCTGTCTGTCCATTAATATTATTAAGTAAGTAGATTTTAGATATATGAAGGAAATGTAATTTTCTAAGCATCTGTATGAAATTCTAAATAAATTACTTTTTAATTTCTTCTTTACTTTTTCCATCCATTCTTTTCTTGAAATTTCTTGCTTTTTTTACTTACTAGCGGCTCTGGCCTATCTTATGGCTCTATATCAGAAGGAATAAGAAAGGGCAGAAAAGTAGCCTGAAACCATAACCGTACTTTTTATAAAAAAAAATGGCCAAAGACCATCCCGGGACCTATAAGAAGCTTCACTGTAAAGGAGAACCATATAAGGGTTTAGCGAGATCCTTCGCTACAGACAAATAAGCTTACTACATTTTATAATAGGATAGATGTATTGTCATCCTTGTTTTTGTTCTATAATTATTTGCAAGTTCTTTATTTGCTTTCTCTCTCTTTATGTTTTTTTATATCTAATTAATCATAATCATTGTTAATTAATCTTTTGCCTAGCGAAGCTACTCTATAATTCACTTCGTCTGTAAGTCCGTAACGCGTTTGGGGAAATGTGATTTTTCGAGAAAATTCCAATGTAAAATGAGTATCTAATCTTACATTGTTTCTTAATTCGTTTGCATGTCAGTCATGCTTTTAAAGACATACACCTTATCTTTCAAATGTTTCGTGATTTTCTTTGTTTTTTGCATATTCTGTTTTCTTTATTTCTTTGCAACTGAACATCTTATTCAAAACTCCGTTTGACCATACCAAGATTTTGTTATGTCTTGCTACCCTTGGATGTTGTCATTCTTTTTTAGTAGCGAAGCTACTCTTAAAGTCGCCTATAAACATAGTAAACCCTTTGTAGATTTAAAAATCGTTTGTTAGCAATTTGGACCAACCAATCCCGAACCCAAACTTTTGGGTGCCAGTATAAATTACAGATTCTATGTTGAAAATAAACCCGAATTAAAACGAATTATTTTATTTGCAGGGAATTGATCTGGAGCCGATTGACTTTGAGCACTTTATTGACGAGCCAGACCTCAGCAGGAACCATCTGGAGAGAATGTTCAGGTATAATTTAGTTTGTCCGTCTGTCCGTCAGTCCGACAATCAGTCCATATAAGAAACCTGCGATCGTAGCTTAACATTCGGTGCATCCGCTCGTCGTCGGGAACGTAATAGGGTCGAATCTCGGCTTCAAACCAAAGATGTAAAAAATAGCTCCTACTGCTGCCATGTCAGGTGCGCGACAGAAATAGTTAGAGTAAGGTGAATGTTTTTTGACAAAATAGGCGCAACTCATAATGACTTCTAAGACAAAGGTCGTGCAATTAAAGGGTTTGTTGTCTATAGGGCGAATGGACGATTTTCACCGCAGTTAAGATCCGGAGCATGTTGTTTCAATGTGCGTGGAGAGGTCTGGAACCCAAAGCGACACCAAGCCCCCTAGAGGTCACTAGTAAAGCTATAGAGGAATTCCCTATATCAATGAACACCTAGTTTATATTTTACTTTGTCCGTCTGTTCATCCGTCAGTTCGTCTGACAGTAAAGCTATGGAGGAAATGCGACTTTCTCGGCCGGCCTATTTGAGGTATATAGACAGCTGATTTTTTTCTGAAGATTCCCTATATCAATGAGCATACAGTATGAAATGTACTTGAACCGTCGGTCAGTCAGTCGTGCTGCAAAAAAATGAACATAAACATATATTTAACATCTTAAAGGTTTCGTGATTTTCTACTTTCTTAGTCTAAAGATGTTTTAGAATTTTAAAGTAAACAAAGGAGATAAGAGAATAAAAAAAACAATATATTAAGAGGGTAATTGTAGAGTAGTGTTGTTTCTGTAGTAAAAAAATTATCTAAAATGACAATTAATGTTAAAATTTAGATAACAAAAATCTTAAAAATAAAGTTCACAAGTGTATTAATCAGGATAATGAGGGATAAGGAAATCAAGCATATATTTTTTATATAAAACAAACTGTATATCTGTCTGCTTAAGATCTCGCTGGATCGACACGGTTCTCCTCACAAGGTTTATAACAATCTGGGTAACCTCCCTTCAAGCAAAATCACCCTTGGGAAATGACACCCCTTACAAAATTGTTATTTTCTTTTTCTGTTTAAAAAACTGGTTTTACTCTTATGATTGTACATTTTTATAAGCTAGACATCGTTTTTTCGTATGGATGAGAAACGGTTCTAATCCACCGGATATTAATCGGTTTCGAATGAACAAGAGGAAAGAGTTATTTTTTTCTTGGGGCGTTTTCTCAAGGGAGAATTAAGGAGTACTAAATCGGTTAAACAGTTAGCGATATCATGTGCATTTTTATATAACATTTTTATAAGAATTCTTTATCCGTTTATTTTTTATTTTTTTGACATTTATCTTAAAAGAAAAAAAGAAGTTAAATTATTGATGGTGGGAATAAGAATTGGGAAAAGTATTATAAAAAAAGTATATCGGTACCCAAAGTTTTATATTTTTTTCTCTTATTTGTTGGCTTTAAAACTTTGGGGATTTTATTAATTATTATTCAAACTAAAGTATCTATACTGTTTCCACAAAAGAGATTGTTTATCATCAAGAGGAATTTATCACACATTATCTTATCCCTTAAGATCCCTAATTGTTATCAATGAACAGCCATTTCCGAGAAATTAAAGGGCACATCCAGCTTCTTTATTGTGTTATATACTTCTCATAGACATAGATATTGTAAAAATTCTAAGTATGTGAAAAAAAATATTTTACATCACGTTTAATTACTTTTTAAAATTTTTTTTTTTTTTTGTTAAAAATTCTTTGTTTTTTATTTTAATTATGATTTCTTACAAATCTTTAAATGTCATTCTATAGTATTAGGCAGTATGATATTTTTGTCAAAGGCTAATTGCTGATCCAATTTTTTTTCAGTTTAGGAAGCTCTTAATCTTGGTGTGGTTTTAGGCTATTTTTCTGACCTCCCACGACCTTACCTAGAGGCTAGGTGGTGCGAAGCAACCGTTTGGTAAAAATATATTTTGCGTCAAACTTTTCCTCTAGACAAAATAGATGTATCATGTCTATGAAAACACAATATATTTTTCTGAATAATAATTCTCTTGATAGCACCGACTTTAACTAAAAGTCATAAATGTAATGGTCAATAGTTTGCTCCTGTTTTGGGGTCAGGGCTCTTTCCGCTGTTGGACCGGTTTGAAGCAGAGAAGTCCGTAAAAAGCCTAAAACCATCTTGTGACCCATGTTAAGCTTCCCTAAATAGGAAAAAATCAATCAGTTCATCGGTTAGTGAGATCTTAAGGAATATACAAAAAAACTGCATTACTTTATATAATAGGATAATTTCATAATGGAGGGGGGGAGAAGTTTAAAATAAGAATACAATAAATTATAATTTGTTGTTAAAAATAAAAAAGCTAAATATGGAAATAAATTTAAGAAATAAACATTACCATAAAAGTTAAGTACGCTTTTATTTTCATTTTAAGGATTTTCAACCCAAAGTGAATAGGTGCAAGTATGCGTGTTTAGGAAGGTCTCGAAAACGGCTAGAAATTTCTAGGGAACGGGTATTGGTCCAAGGCATGTTTTAGGCTATTCTGTGGGGAATATGGCCCCAGTAAGATTTTTCATTTAGAACAAATATTTAGTTTTTCTTTTGGTGGAGGGGAGGGTGTAATTTCCTTACACTCCACACCCCTTATCCCTCCTGGAGCGAGCAACTAGTATCCTAAATTGTATTATCTATGAAGTCGAAGGGATAAGAAATTAGACTGTAAACTAAACCTGTGCCTGTAGTTTTACATACACAATCTTTAGGTTTATCCGTCAAATCTTTAGGTACTTTTATTAAATCTTGATTGGGTTTTACACACTTTTAGTGTCCAAACTTTCCACCAAAACAAAAGGGTTATTTTTGTTTATCATCATTGGGGATTTACATCAATTTAGCGTTGATTGTCTTATCCGTGAGTATCCCTGAGTAGAAGGTCATTTTTCTAAGCCTTAGTAGGGAACTCAGCAAAAGGTAATTTTCCACTATGGCTTCGAAACCACTGGATTAGGAATGGTTCTTAGCCATACTGAAAAATCATATACCATCGTATCCGCGGAAAGCTGTCTACAAATAACTATCATTATTAAAACTAGTTACTACGTCCCTAGCAACTAGGGGCTCTGTATGGAAGGGGAGATGCCATAAAATAGCCTAAAACAATCCTCAGCTAAACTTTACTAAAATCTAGAGTTCAATTAGTTGTACGTGTAGTTAAAGTAATACAAAAAATAACTACCTTTTTAAATGGGATATATTTATAAAGCATGTAAAGCAATTATGGATTGAATTGAATTGCATCAGATCGCTCCCTATCCTCCTTTTGTATATTAAGTCGAGAGATTGAAAAATAAGTGTTTTCATTGAAACAAGAGAAAAACAAATAGCCAAAACTTAATTTTATATAATGAGTTACCCATCTCTCATCGGTGAAATAATCGGTCCAGCCGTTTACGATATCTAACGGCACACTTGAAGATCACATATTTCACGCCTCTATTGATTTAACCCTTAGAGGTTGCTTTAGCCCTGCACTCCAGGGACTTTCAATAACCTTACCTATCTTCTCCACTTACAAATAAACTGGATTAAAGTAATCAATTTAATAATGGCTGTTGCCGAACGTTAGACGACACGGATTGACTCTATTTATAGAATAGTTGCACTAACAATCCCTTTTTACTCGTTTTTGACAAACACCTAAGCACACCATATTATAGGCATAAATTTCGCTTAATAAACATATCCAAATTTGGGATATTTAAGCAGGAAGGGAGGGGACAATGTACTGTAAAATATTCTGGTACTCAAAGTTATTCCTTAAAAAACTTTAGGGGGCTTGATTTGATTGTACAAACTAATCACCAATACTTTTAATCTATAGAAGGGGTAATTTTGTCTATAAATTTTGAGGATGTACATCAATTTATCATCCAATGTCTTATCTCTCGCGAATCTTTAGCAATATATTGAGAAACCTAATATTTAAGAGAAATTATAGAAAAGCTATGCTAAATATGTAAAGATAGGCCAAAAGTTGGTAAATTTACTACAGGAATTTGGCAGACAATTGTACTTTTTTTGGGGGGCGGGACGTAGTTTCCCAATAAGACAAGTAGTAACACCCCACTATATTATTTTGTAAATTCTGGTATTAAGTCTATGATCAAATTGGTACCCAAAGTTTTCTAAACCCATTCTCTCATTTAAATTGTCTTAAATGTCATAGCTGTATCAAAACTTTTCCGTTATAATATAATTATTTTAGTGTACAAAAGGGTAAACTAGTTAAAGACAAAAAGGGGGTTTAAATTTAAAGCTATGTTGAAGTTGAAAGATATTGCTAGATTTTTTTTCACTGCATACGCCCTTAAAAATAGCACCAATTTTGACAATTAGAACCGCTTAAATTCATAAACAAAGTTTTATAATATTGCTATAGAGGAAATATGATTATCTCGGCAACTATTTAAGATTTTTTGCGACAGAGTAAGCTCAACCAATAATTTAAAATGCAAATTGATTAAAATTAAAATAATGTTTGTGATTGAGGGCGCCCATATGGAGGGGGAGGGTTGAACATTAATAGGTATAAGTGTTTTTCCCCTCTCCATAAGGAAAATGAATTAGAAGGGAGGTGGGATTCCAAGGGGTAGATAAATTTATCTCCCATTGACCCATTGACACAATATCGTAATAAACATTTAATTTCAAGACTTAATAATTTAAATATTTCTGAAAGTTATTTACATACATTATGATTTACATATTCCATACATACATAGACGTCCAAGGATGGGGGGAAAGTGGTGTATACCCCCTTCAAACTTTGAAACCTCTTATTTCCTCCCCCCCCCAAAAAAAAAAAAAAATTTTAAATACAGTAGATTACCACCACAAAGCTAAGAAAAACATTATTTTAACTAAAGTTATTATATGTACATAAGATAAGTAACTGAATACAAACTTATATAATGAAAAAGAACAGCAAATAAAATACATAAAATAAGAATGTATTGAATTAATGTATTTAAATAGCAAAATAAAAATGTTCATTTCAACAAGAACAGACTAAAATAGATAGAAATTGGGGGGAAAGTTTAATTTAATATCAACTGTCCTATCCCCGTACCCTGAAATAATTTACATAGTTAGGAATTCATTGAGCCGACAAATAAGGGGTATGCACAGAGATTTGCCTAAAGCATCGGTTAGCTAGAGAACGTCTTATTAGGGGAAAGGGGTTGTCTAAATGAGTCCCCACCAAAAGATATACAATCCAATAAACTTTTAAGTAACATGGGAAAACTGCTAACATCAAATCTTATTCTTGGACAAATTTTCTCAGACTAACTATTGTAGAATAAGCACTCTTTATTTGCTATAATTGTTCAGTTTTAACTTGGAGATGAATTGACATATTGAGATGCTACGCATATAAAACTAAACTAGGACGATTATGACTAATAGTAACAAGGTTTTTGTTGGTGAAGTTTTTTTCTTAGATAGGAAAGGGGAAGAAAATGGAAGAAAAAGAAAGAGAAAGAACGAGAAAGAAAGAGTAAGAAAGAAAAAGAAAGAGAAAGAAAGAGTAAGAAAGAAAGAGTAAGAAAGAAAAAGAGAGAGAAAGAAAGAGAAAGAAAGAGAAAGAAAGTGAGGGGAAGACAGGAATAAAAGAGAAAGAAAGAGAAAGAAAGAGAATTAAAGAGAAAGAAAGAAAAAAAAGAGAAAGAAAGAGAAAGAAAGAGAAAGAGAAAGAAAGAAAACAATGGCCAAAAAATTCATGTACATCCCCAATGTGACACACTAATTATCTTTTCTCAAAGTTACAATAATGGTTAAAACGTTCGAACACTCAATCTACTGAACCAACTAATCAAAATTTCATAAAGTAACCAAAGTTGTTAAGCCAACGAATAAGAAAACGTTATCATAAAACATTGGGGACTTGTTGAATAAATAGTCCAATGTCCCCTCCCTTTCTGACTAAAAATACAGTTTAGATAAAACACGATATATATTAATCAATAATAAAATTGAAGGTTAATTCAACGTACAATTTTGTACAGTACATCTTCACCAAATGTATTAAAGAACGGTTCACTTTACATAGTGTACAAAAGACAGAGATTGTACTTTTTAACATGCGCACATTTTTGGTCTACTGATTGTCCGTCCTTATAAATTCCATAAAACTAGGGTCAGAGCTATTGCATCTAAAGAACAACTAATGCGCCACTCAAAAAATAAATTTATAGAAAAAAATTTAATAATTGTATTGCATGTATATATTACTGAAATGAAATAAGGATTACAACATATATAAATAGCAAAGCACAATAAAATCATGGAATGGACAAACGGACAAAGTGAGTTGTAGAACATATGTTCAGTTGTCATGTTCACTGTTCTTGTCTTTTGAAGCATAACCGATAAGCAGACGGAAAAAATAAAGTATAGATTAAATGCGTTCATGTCATAAGTATCAGTCAGCAAAATTTCAGCTATCTATCTTTAATAGCAGACGAGAAAATCACATTTCCCTCATAACTTTACAGACTGACAGACAAAGTGAATTAAAGAGTAGCATTGATTCTTTTGTAATCCGTATGTATGATTTGTTGAATGCTAACTGTTTTGGTTAATGTTGACCAAAATTGGTTTTACCGAGTAAAAATTCACAAAAAATATTGTGTACATATGTTACACGTTTTCGCGAAAACTCAGGAATCTCAAGGGATAAGACAATGGCCATTAAATTATTAATATGTATTAATGGTTATAAATAGTCTTACACCAATGCAATGGATATATGTAGAATATGTGGATATTGTTACAAGGGAATTTATTTCTTCAGTTTAGGTTGCTAATATAGTCCTCAGATTTTTTTCAATACGTTCCTTTATGGTCAGGGATGGGTTCTCATAAAAAGAATGTCGCGTTTTTTCGATTCGCGAAATTTAAGCAGAGTATACAACTATTTATTTGATTACTTCGCTTTTGTTGGTACGGCCTTCATAGAAGAAAAACAAATTATCTTCAATCCATTCAGAGCTGTATTAGACATTATACAAATGGCTAAAATAATAATTCTAAAATTTTTAATTCTTAAGTTGTATACTCTGTATAACGATATCGTCTTCGTTCAATTAATCAATGTCGAAAAAATGTCGAAAAAACGCGGCATTCCTTTTATGAAAACCCATCTCAGGGGAGGGTATGGGGTAAGGTCATAAGGGGGGTGTGGATGGCCGTATCGTAATTATTATTAGCCAGCTGGGAGAAACATTTTATCAAGGTATGCGAGAATCTAGAAACAATGTTCACATTTTTTTACCTATACCTTCTTGTTTATTGGCTAAAAATCTTTAGAAACCACTAGTTTGAACCAACCAATCAAATTAATAGAATGATATTTTTTAGTGTGAGTGTAGAGGATGGCCCAGCCCGTGGAAGATAAACAACCAGAGTTCAAACTATTGTGGCTGCGCTACTCAATAGGCTTTCAATCAACATACAACAATATTTTCTACGGCGAAAATAGTTATTTATCGCATCGTGTTATAGACAATTTTCCGGATATTATAAAAATAAAATTTTATTATTTTCATTTTGATATTCGTGGAAAATTGTCTTAATTACGAAGCTATTCATGATTTTTCAATATGGCTTAGAACCGATTCTAATCCACCGGATACTAATCAGTTTCGAAGCGATACTGGAATAGATTTTTCTATTATAGCTTCAAAACCGCTTCATATCCGCTTGGTTAGAATCGGCTCTGAGCCATATTGAAAAATCATGTATCATATAGTATTACAGACAATTTTCCACGGATAATAGAATTAAAATATTATATTTTACTATCTGCGGAAAGCTGTCTATAATACAATGCTATAAGTAACTTTTACAAGCAATACTGTTTGTAAAATCAAAGTATGATTCTTTAAAAAATACAAAATGTTGATTGAATAGCCTAATATTAATTTAATGTATAATTTAGTATTTAATTTAAAAACTATTATCAAAAACTAATTTCTCTATATATTAGAATTGTCAATTTTAATTTAGTTTTTTGATGAAGTTTAACATCGATTTGGGATATGAATGGATTTTAATTTACTTGTTCTTCTAATCTCAGTCAGGGAGGGGACATTGGACTGCCAATTACACTTGTACCCAAAGTTATAAAATCACGTTTTCCCATTCGTTAGCTTGGGTACTTTTATTTGATTTTGATTGGTTGAGTCATTAATTAACTAGTAATGTCTAAACATACTTTCAAACCATAAATTCCAATCTACACAATTGTTAATTTTATTTATCATCATTGGGTATATTGGTTAAATTTATCGTCTATTGTTTTATCCCTTAAGATCCCTGATTGATTAACTTTCTAATGGTTTTTGCCGTATTAAAAAGAAATATTTTAATTTTTTTAAAGAATATTATTTTATCAGTACAAGTAGATGAAAGTCAATTCATAATCCAAACCGAAAAACAATATTCCAAAGTTTTAATTTTAATATAAGCTGTCATAGAGTTAATTCAGTGTCATTTTTATATGTTTTATAGATTCATATTTTAGTATTATACATATGTCTTGAATTTCTTTATTTATTACGATTTAAGTTCTTATTTAATGCAATGAACAGTTAAAATTTAAGTTTTTATTTATTGTATTTATACCTTACAGCATAATTTAAATTTAGCCATTTTGGTATTATAGATAGTTTTCCGCGGATAAAAAAATTGAAAATTATAATGTTAATTTCAGATTTGTTAGCCCAAGGTCGAAGGCCCCGCCAACAAATCAGGGAATAATTTTATTATTTTATTTCATATTTCGTGGAAAATTGTCCATAATACAACACCATACATTTTTTCCATTTATTTTTTTCCTTATTCCTTCTTTCTCCAAGAAGTAAAGGGCAATTATTTCTTCTCATATTTTAACTAATTTTAAGAAAAATCTGGCAACTACCTATTGATCTTAATAGTCCTAACATTTTTCAACAAAAAATTATGTTGTAAGGAATAAATACAATATTTAGCAATCAAAATGCATAAAAAATTGTTTAGGCTTTTTGCTTTTTCATAGAATTGTTCGTAGATATCATCAGGGACAATGGGGATAGGTCAGTGGAGAATTTTTTTTTGAAAAAAAAGTTTTTGATGGGAAAATTCTATTTACGTTGTTTAGTTGTCTTTTGTTAAAGCTTTGCTAAGTCCGCCCAACAAATTTAATGAGTAATTATTTTCCATTATCCTACCCCTTCAATCCCTGTGTTTTGTTAAGCATATATCAAGATTTAAGGTACAGGTGATTGAAACAAAAAAAAAATTTCCTTCAAAATTACCAAAAAATTTAATTGACAAAAAATTAGATCATCTATTTCTTTAATCTTGTTTTCAAATAGATTTTGTAGATTTTTTATAGTATAGCCTATGAATTTCATTTGAATATAAAAAAGAGAGAGAAAAAAATACCAATAGCATTACTTTTTAGACCCTATTTATGAAACTTTTTACATTAATTTTAGAATTAAGAAATAATTTTTAATTGATAATGAAGTTAAATTATCATTTTCAAATCTTTAAAGATGATTTTTTCTCTCTCCCTTCATATATAATATGATTTCATAGGCTATTCTCCTTTTATAGCTCTAATATTTTATCTATTTAAAATTGAACTGTATAATATATAAATGTTCTATTTATAAATGAGTATTAACTGGTCATCAATGTGAGAAACAGTCCAAAAACATATTTTTATTTGAAATAATATTTGATTATTGTTTTTGATAAGTAAAAAAGTGTTTCTTATTTAATTATATTATTATTTTAGTGTATATATCCCTACAGAAATTTTGTTTTTATATTATTATTTAGTATAGAATAAACTTAAGTTAAAAAATCAGTTATTTATAAGCAAGGACTGTTATATCCTGAAGTAGCGAAAAATAGATAATAAAATGTTTTAAGTATTACAAAATTTAGAAACTTTAGAAAGTACCCAGGTATTTTCATATGAAAGTAACAGGATCTGTTCTCCCTAACCGATGAACCGATATGGTTCTCTCTGGGAAGTTTTATAACTACTATTTTGGGTGAGGGTACCACCACCCTCAACGGAAAAAATTACCTTCCAAAAAAAAAATTTTCATTTTCTTATTAAAAAATTAAAATTTAAAGGTTGGGGGGTTGACTTAAACACGTTTAAGAATTTTGTTTAATCTTTACATGCGTTGCTAAACTTTAGTGTTATAATATTTAAACTTTTCCAACAATAATTATTATTTACAGAAGGGGAAATTTTGTTTATCCGAATTTGGGAAATACATCAATCTTATTTGCTATAAATACATATATGCATATAATTTAAGAGGAGCTTCGCTTCTCAAAAAAAGAAAAGGGTTAAAATAAAAATCCAAAAGATTATTCAGACATTTGATCAATTCAAAAATGATAGAAAAAAAACAACTAAATTATTTCATCATTTAAAGTCAATAAGTGGCTGGAATTTTTAAACCAAATCCTTTATAAAAGTTACAGGATGTCTATCTGTCTCTCTGTGGCGTAGGATCTCACTAACCGCTAAATCGACTTTACAATGTAGCTTCTCATAAGTCTAGGGAACATTTCAAATTATTTGGGGGAGGGTACCATCACCCACAGAAAAAATGGGGTCTTTTACTTTTTTGTCTAAAACTAAAATTTAAAATGAGGTGCCAGACTACATACCCTCCCCCCTTTCTAATAACCCCCCTATCCCACCCTTAGGTGCCCCTAGAGGCCTCTAAGGGTGTAGCCGCTAGTATATATATAAAGCATGGATGATGGATGTTTATTGTGTTATCCCTAAAAAATGTTCCATGGAAGCATTCATCCAAAACCAATTGTCCCTATTTAAAAGGACAGTCCTTTAGTTAATATTTTTAATATATTTTGTGCTCCATTTTTATTTAAAACATACCCTCCACTACTATGTCGACTCTAAAAATCGCTTTGTGTTACTTTTTGTAAAAAATTTCCAACTGCTAAACATTGTTCTATGGTACTTATTTTACTTTAAAACTTTTTATTGGGTCAAAAAAAACTTGTTTCACTTATAATATTTAGAATTCTGCTAATTGAAACTTATGTAAACGTCACAGGGGGCTGCTTCACCGATTTTGTTCTCCTTTAAAGTGAAGATTCTTTTAAATCCAGAGAAGCTTTGGGCCAGTGACAGAACATGTTTATAAAACTTTGGGTACC
>LS055632.1:0-14736 GCA_900241095.1 Acartia tonsa | reverse complement strand
TGGCACTTTCCCCTAACTCAATCAAATACACCCCCCCCCCCCTTTATTTCAAAATAAAATGAAATTAATGGAAAGGTACTTTTTTTCTTCATATAACTGTTCTATAGTTGATTTTATCTTTTGCAGTATGGCATCAAAACTTATTTTTCCAAGAATATTAAAATAAAAATCATATTATTAATACCAGTTTTGTTAGCTCAGGACTTACGGCTCCTAGATCCAATAATAAAACTTGTTTTAATCTTATAATTTTTCATTTTAATATCAGCGGAAAGCATATATTAACATCCTTGTCACTTTTAGGAGTCTAGTCATGTCGCGTATGACGTATGGATCTCGCGGGGCTTCAGTTTTGCAGTGTCCAAACATTTCAACTATTAATTCTAATCTTATTTCTTAGGAGTCTAGTCATGTCGCGTACGACGTATGGATCCCGCGGGGCTCTAGTTTCGCTGTGTACGCCCGTAGGAACGCGCTACCTACCCATACCAAGTATAACCATATCCTTCTCATTTCTGGATACAGAGAAAGTGGTACTACGGTTGAACCTTCTCCCAGGTACAAATTTCGTACAATAAATGTATAAGTATTGATATATAATCCAGATAATCACCTAGATCCAGTTTTTGGGACCTGTTTCGTCTGCTAGCAAATTGCTTTCTGCTCTTTTGTAGCAACTAAATTGTGTTAATATTTGCGACGCTATTGGCTGACTTAATTGAAAGTCGACAAGTTTTTACAAGTTGGGGACATACAGTTATTTAACCCCTTCCCCCTCTATTATTTTACTTTAATAGGATACTAACCAATGGTAGTTCTCAGCTTGAAGAAAGCAGGAAGGTGGAGACTTGAACAAAGTTTTACAACCACGTCATCTTATTCGTTGGCTCACACTTTGGGTATTTTATAAAATATTGATTGTTGTCTTTCAAACTATTAGTATCTAAACTTTTCAAACAATTATTTTAATCTACAGAAGGGGAAAATTATCTGTCATTGTTTAATCCCTTGTAAAAAAACATTTTTTTGGTTGTAATTCAATAAAATAATTCTTTTCAGACCTGTTCGGTCAATCGGCACTGTGCACAAGACAGAGGACGTGTACATGGAGGGCGGTCATTGGTTCATCTCTGTCTATAACGATGACGGGGAGGCGCAGCCGCTAGAGGTTATGCTCACGGATCACGGCTCGAACAGCTGCGGCGGCGAGAACGGCGGGGTGTGCAACGGAAACGGCGAGTGCGTAGACGGCCAGTGCGTTTGTGCTCCCGGATTTGATGGACAATTTTGTACCCAAAGTAAGTTGCATTTTTATATAATCTAGGCACCCAAACTCTTATTGCAGAATAATTGGTAGCTTGTAAATTAATAGTATCCTAACTTTTCAACCGATAAGTGTACAGTTAAGATAATTTTGTTTATCATTATTGGGGATTATTTCAATTTATTTTAATCTTAAAAACATACAAAAAGTAGTAAGTAGAAAATATGAAAAAAGTACAATTCTTTTTTATATCAATTGAAATTGATATCTTTTTGATAACCTCAGATATATAAGATTTAAGGGTGAAGAAATTGTTAAATTTGTCGAAAAATAAGACGTGCTATTAAAGAAAAAGGTATGTATTGTTTCGATAGTGGATCAATAGTTGTCCTAGAAATCATTATTCCAAAAATTAGATGAAAATAATAATTATATCATATAAAAAGTTATTATCAAAAAGTAAAAAATTAGTATGTTTCAAAAGGACGTATTGATGCGCTTCATAAATTGTACTTAATTGTTATAGGAATCATCATGCAAAGTTTGAAATCGATAGTATAATTCTAACATGTCTGAACGAACAGAGATAACCAGTACGGAAGAACGGACCGACTCTAATTATTTGAAAGCTTAGCTTTCAAAATACTAGGATAGAAATCTAAAGTTTTAAATGGATAGGACAATTCTACATTTACATATTCCTTTACCTGAAAGATTTTTTGTGCAAAAAATGTGTCAAGAACATGATAAAGAAATTGCAACAAAAAAAATGTAAAAAAGATTTTGTTTCATTTTTTTAGGATTTTCCCTTAAACCGCCAATAAATCAGGTCATGACTCTCAAAATTTATAATGCATGATGTTTAAGGATGGACGGGACATTGGGCTGTTTATTAAACTAGTCCCAAAAGATTTCTTACCTATAAGTTGGCTTAAACATTTAATTTTAATTGGTTGGTCCATTAAGTTAAGTATTTAAAGTTTCAACAAGTAACTGTAATCTACAGCAAGGGTAATTTTGTCGTATCATTATTGGGGATGTACATCAATTTATCGGCCATTGTCTTATCCCTTTAGATCCTTGAGGGGGTGGGGGGCGGGGATTACACGTGTATCAATAAAAGAGATGGTACCATTTTTTTCATATCATGTTTCATTCTTAGTAAATTTTTCCAATTTGAAATTGAGAGGGGTCGGACACTTGAGCTAACTTTTCCACCACTTAAATTTGATTTTTATTGTACAATTGTAAGCAATTAAGGTATAAAATGTTAGCAAATGGTTAGAGGCCGCTTATAATATTGTACCTTGTTGTCCTAGGAATCATTATTTCTGTGACTTTCTGTGAACGATTATAGAGTTGCTACGCTTAACAAATATTGCCCAACTGTTATACGAATCATAATGCTAAGGACAATAATCGATAGGACAATTCTAACATGTCTAGTTTAATAAAAGTTCGGTCGGTCGAACGTACGGACAAGCCCTAATTATAGAAAAGCGTTACTTTTAAAAATCCCGTTTCTACTATTTGTTAATTTCACAATTATTAGCGGAGATTTTAGAAGAGTAATTTTTATTGTCATTTGATGACTTTCAATGATTATTTGCACATTGGTCATACTATTCTAAGCGCGCATTTAAAAGGATACTCTACACTTTTGAAATGTCCGTACGTACGTCTGTCATATCTATAGCCATATAAATTATTAACTTTTTGGGATCTAAAGGGATAAGACAATGGCCAATAAAATGATGATGATAAACAATATTACCCTTTCTATAGATTACAATGAGTGGGTAAAACGTTTTTACACTTAATTTCATGAACCAACCAATTAAAATTCTGTAAATGTACCTAAAGTTGTTAAGCCAACTAATAAGAAAACTTTGGGGACTAGTGTAATAAACAGCCCATTGTTCCCTCTTTGTAAAAATCTGTAGTGTCCTTTTAAGTAAATGTACATAAATTTTACACCCTTTATTATGAGCATATCTAAATTTAAGGATTAGGCCATTTTGTCATGGTAATTCGTAATTGTGGCGATATTTACACGTTTACTTTACTTTTATGTATCGGCCTTCACTCTTCAGGGATCTAAAGGGATAAGATAATTGCCTATAAATTGATGTACATTCTCTATGATGATATACAAAATTATGCCTTCAGTAGATTATAATTAGTGGTTGAAATGTTCACCTAATCTAATGAAGTAACCTTAGAAAATTCAATAAAACTTTCCAAATCTTTAATATAAAACTTTGGGGACTGTGTAATAAACAGCCCAATGTCAACTCCCTTCCTGAATTCTATAACAGTAAATTATGAGTATATCCACTGAATGTATGGACTTACCTCCCCCCTCTCCCCCTCCTCTTGTATAATGATCCTTTAAATTTTTGTTATGACTTTACCTTTATCATGGCAAAACTCAATAATTGCGCCAAATATATTTGCATACAAGAATTTGTTCATTACAAACGATAATTTTAATCTAAAAAAGGGAATATTTTGTTTATTATCATCAGAAATGTGCAATAATTTATCGTCTAATGTCTTGTCCCTTAAGATTTCTAAAGATAAGATTTTTTATTCGCCCTTCACAGGAAATGCGCTAATTTTAATTGCGCCGTTTTTTGAGTCCTAAATCCCATTATTAATGGGCCTTAAATCTGTCGGTGTTTTATCCCTTTCGCAAATCGCCATAATGTGTAGGGATCTTAAGGGATAAGACAATAGACAATAAATTGATTTACACCCCCATTGATGAAAAATAAAATTACCCCTCCTGCAGATGAAATTATTGGTTGAAAAAATTGTACACTGCTAGAACCAACTAATCAAGATTATAAAAATTAGCCTAGTTTTTAAGACGTTATAAACTTTGGGTACCCTTATAATGTCCCCTAAAGAAATTTGTAGTAATAAATACGCGGTGAATGTGATAGACCACGTAGGGTTTCCATTTGTCATAGAAAGGGTTGTTGATTTAATACATGGACACTCCCTTTAAATTTAAGCAAGGATAGGAACAAGGAGGGATGGGACATTGGGCTGTTTATTACACTAGTTCCCAAAGTTTTAATTAACGTTTTCATATTCGTTGGCTTAACAACTTTGGTAACAATTATTTAATTTAGATTTGTTGGTTTATATAGTTGAGTGTCTAAACGTTTCAACCACTAATTATAATTTTGTGTTTCACAACTGGGGATGTACATCAATTTATCGGCCATTGTCTTATCCTTCAATGGTGATTAAATTAATCCACACTCCTTTCTTTTTTGGGTCTAAAGGGATAAGACAATGGCCGATACATTTATTTACATCCCCAATTATGATACACAAAATTACCCCATCTAAAAATGACAATTAGTAGTTGAAACATTAGGACACTTAACTTAAGGTACCAACCAAATCAAAATTCAATAAAAGTCCACTAAGTAGTTAAGATAACGAATAGGAAATATATTATAAAACCTTGGGAACTAGTGTAATAAACAACCCAATGTCCCCTCCCTCCCTGTATATTATGATAAGAAAACCAATAAATTCCATTATACTCTTAAGTTTATTTTGGAATACTCTCAACATTTTATCAATTTTATAAAGTTTTCAATAAATCCGCTAATATTTTAATATAGCTAATCATCTAACTAGTTGTCTATTTCATAGCACAAAAACGGCTAAATTGATTTCTTAATCTTATAGTGAGATCACTGTTTTCCAAGGAGTTTGAAAGTAGGAGCATAGCCTAAAACCTTATTTATAATAATTAAAATGCCTAAAAGAATCTTCCATATAAAAGAGAACTTAATCGGTACAATATTTATTGAAATCATACAGACCAAAAAACCTTACTGCTTTAATATGATTGGTTTGCGCCCCTTGCATCTAGGGGAGGGATGGCTCAAAATTAACCAACAAACGTTATGATTGTGAAAATGAGATAGACTAAAACCATTCTGAAGGCTATATAAAGATTCCCTCCTACACGAATTGACCACAAATGACAGGGGAAATAGCAATTGACGATAATTTCTCCTGTCATAATATCCATGTATTATATGCCACATCCATTGTTTTATACGAACACTTTTAGAATATGTATATTAGTTTAACGAAATGGGACATTGATGATTAATTTAAAGAAAAAACGCTTCCCTTTATTTTTGTATAAGAATTTTTCCCGCCCCCAACAGGGAGTTTTAAAATTGCAGGACTGTCTTAACCTTCACTTACAAATTCTCGCTGGGGTTTTATGCCTAAGGTCTTCCCTGAACCTATAAAAAGCTTTATTGTAAAGGAAAACCCTTTTGGTTTATCAGTAAGCTAGAACCTTCGCTAAGTAGAAACAGACACAAAGATAGACATCCTGTTACTTTAATTTATGAATAAGTTTAAATGAAGTAGAAGGTTCTTGAAGGGAAAATAATTTATATAACACAAACCTAACATGTTTAAAATGGATGAATATACAGGGATCTAAAGGGATAAGACAATGGGCAATAAATTGATAAACATCCCCCATGATTATACACAAAACCACCCTTTCTGTAGAATACAAATAGTTGTTGAAACGGTTTGACACTCAACTTATTGAACCAACCAATCAAAATTCAATAGAAGTGTTCTAAGTATTTGAACCAACGAATAAGAAAACATTAATATAAAACTTTGGGGATATATGTCCCCAACCTTGAGCACTAAGTAGTAAGTGGCCAAAATCAAATTTTATTGTTTGTCTTTGAAATGGTTCCATTAAAATCAGGAATATAACTGATCATTATTAGGACAAAATATGGTTTAATTCCCAAAGTTTTATATTAACGTTTTCGTATTTGTTGGCTTAACAACTTTGAGGATTTCAATTTAATTTTAATTGGTTGGCTCATTAATTTGAGTGTCTAAACGTTTCAACCATTAATTTATATTTGCAGAAAAGGTAAAATTATATTTCATCATTGGGGATGTACATCAATATGTCAGCCATTGTCTTATCCCTTTAGATCCCTAGTTTTAAGTAGTACAAAAGCATACTGTTAATCTTTATATAAAACTTCTTTAGGTCAAAGGAAGGTTTCTAACTATTTTTGGGAGAGTGTCTCAACCCTTGTCAGAAAAATAGCACCCCTTAAAGTTTTTTTCGTTTTCTTTAAATATAAAATTATCTCCATTTTCCCTCAAATTCCCCTAGAGGCTTATAGGGGCGCAGCCGCTATCAAACAAATAACAATTACCCTAGTGCTAAAGTAAAACCAAGGAAGGGTGGATCCCTAGGAATGAAGACAAATACGGTGCTAAATTAGGGTTATTTAAAATCATATCATATGTCCTGAAGCAATCTTTACCAGCAAATCTCAGGGATCTAAAGTGATAAGACAATAAATTGATGTGCATCTCCATTGATTATACACAAAATTATCCCTACTGTAGATTACAATTAGTGGTTGAAATGTTTGAACACAAAAAATTAATGAACCAACCAATCAAAATTCAATAAAAGTCTCCAAATTTGTTAAACCAACGAGTAAGAAAACTTTATTATAAAACTACGGGGACCAAACAGCCTAATGTCCCCTCCCTCCCTGATATTTACCAGAGAATCTACTCCTAATATTGATTGTGATTACATTTTGGGTGTTACTTTGGTATTAGATACAAGAATATTATACAGATAGATAAACTTATCAATTAATAAATTCATCTAACTATCTATCCATCTATCTATTTATCTATGTATTTATTTTCAGGGATAGAAATTTCGTAGGGATAGAAATTTCGTTGGCGTAGATTTTTCGTCATAAACAATTCATATTAGTTCCAATAATATGCTACGCAAATTAATCAAATATCTATCTATGTATTTAAGTAAGTATCTATCTAGGTGTTTGCCCCGTCCTATGCTCTGGTAGGGGAGAGTACAAGAATGGTGAGTGCAAGTGTCAGCCAGGCTGGAAGGGGAAGGAATGTCATATCAGATACGAAGAATGCGAGGTGAGTAATTTGATGTTCAAGGTTTGAAAACTAGCAAAATGTAAAGGTGAAGTTCTTAATGGAAATGAAAAGAGGTTGTTTTAAAAACAGGTCAAAATAGGATGGAAGGGGTAGGAATGTCATATCCAATATGAAGAATGTGAGGTTAGTAACTTGATCTTTCAGGTTCGAAAACAAGCAAAATGCAAAGGGGGGATGCAATAAGTCATAATTCAAAATTATAAAGCGGTGTTTTAAAAAGTGGTAAAGGTACTTAAGTTTTAGCCAAAGTGTAAGGGTAAGATTGATTATTTATATTATTTTAGCCAACTAGAAGTATCACTTTATTTAGAGTACATAAAAATCTGGTGCAATATCCAAGTAATACTAAATTAATTATAATTTCAGATGCCTGATTGTTCTGGCCATGGTGTTTGCGAGGATGGTGTCTGTGTTTGTATCAAGGGATATAAGGGAGAGTTTTGTCAAGAAGGTAAGATACCTGCTTCTGTCTGTTTTTACTGTATAACAGTATGCTGTTCTTTTTCATCTGAAATATTATATAAGATTGCTACTGCACTGCTTTGTGTTTATGGACTTAATTGTCCAACTTATTTAAGTAGGAGGGGAAAGAATGTGGTAAAGAGGGTAAATGTTGGGGTAACGTTATTTAAGCTCACTGCGAGTATTACATTATCAGAGTACATGAAAATCTGATGCAATATCCAAGTAATAATATATTGATTTTGTAAAATATTTCCTTTTTGCTGTGCTACTTATAAATTAAATATAATAATTCTTGTTTTCATAATATCAGTAAAAAAAAAATATTGACGCTACACAATTCATTTTTATCGCATGTTAAATCTTAAATTCTAGTTTATTTTGTAGGTTAAAATAAAGGAACTTACAAGTTTGATACTTAAAAATTCTTTAAAATATTTAATACCTAGAATTTTGTCTTAATTTATGGATGAATCATTTTTAGATAAAATTTTAAAATATAGAGGGGGAAGGTGTTGAATGTGTTTAAATGTTCCCACTTTGTGGACTCTGTGCCGACTTTGGGTCTTTTAATATCAACCAATAGCGTCGTAAATATAAACACAGCCAAGTCGCTAAAAAAGAGTAGAATTCAATTTCCTAGCAGACAAAAAAGGACCCAACACTGGATCTAGGTTATACAACAACTAAACTCATACATTTATTATTTCAAATTATTAAGGGGTGAGGGGTATTATATGTTGGTATATGTTTCCAAAAAAAAATGAAAACATTTATGTATAAATTTATTTTTGAAAGATCGCACTCTGGGTCAAATTAAATGCAAAAAGGTTAAACAAGTGGGACAGACAGACAGAAACACTAAGAAGGGCGAACAGACACACAGACAAATATGATAGTTTAAATAGGGATAGTATATTCTGTAGGTGAGAAACAATTCATATATTATTATTTAAACAAATTCTGAAAGAAATATTTTTAAAATTCTTCAATGATAAACATAATCACCCCTTCTGTGGATTAAAGTTATTGGTTGAAAAGTTTCGACACTACTAACCAAGCAATAAAAATTAATTTAAAGTACCTAACCAATGTTTTTGAGTGATCTAATAAGAAAATGAGGTTATAAACTTTGGGTACCAGTGTAATTTACAGTCCAATATCCCCTCCTTCCCTGCCTAGAACTAGCAAGCTAAAGAAAGTTTTCAATGAATAACTAAAGTATTGACGCACAGAACCCAGTCACATAGTAGCTTCGCTACCTAAAAGGAAATATAAAAAGTCATTTCATCATATGTGGTTATATGCTTTCATTTTTCTAGTTTTTTAATTAAGGAAATATTAAGCTTTTTTACTAGGTTAATATCCCATCATATAAAGTAGTAAAGGTTTATTTGGGGATCTTAAGATTTCAGTAACTATGAAACTGATTGAGTTATCCATTTCGAAGATGTCCCAGAATGGTCTTCAGCTATTTTTATGTCCAATTGCCCAACCCATTGAAATAAGATTTAAGGGATATTGATGAACATCCACAATGTTAATACACAAAACTACTCCTATTGTAGACCACAATTAGTAGTTGAAACGTTTATACACCTAACTTAATTAACCAACCCATTAAAATTCAATAAAAGTCCCCAAAGTTGTTAAGCCAACGAATTATAAAACTTTTGGGACTAGTGTAATCAACAGTGTAATTTCCCCACCTAGGTTTAAGTGACAAAGGTTTTGATTTTTGGGGGGTTTTTAGGTTTGTTTGCGCAACCCATTATTCTAAATTCCTGTGCACGCGCACGCACCCTTGGAAGGAAACATCTTGTTGTGTAGAATTGTAGAATTATAATTTGTATAATATATGTTAAGATAACAGAGATTTACTTTAGAGTTGTAATTAAACAGTGTTTATTACACTAGTTCCCAAAGTTTTCTTATTCGTTGGCTTAAAAACTTTGGGGACGCACCTGGGGAAGGAAATATCTTGTTGTGTAGAATTGTAGAATTATAATTTGTATAATGTATGTCAAGTTAAGAGATTTACTTTAGAGTTGCAATTAAGTCCCCAACGTTTTCTTATTCTTTGGCTTAAAAATTTTGGGGACGCACCTGGGGAAGGAAACACCTAGTTGTGTAGAATTGTAGAATTATAATTTGTATAATGTATGTCAAGATAACAGAGATTCAATTTAGAGTTGAAATTAAGTCCCCAAAGTTTTCATATTTGTTGGCTCAAAAACTTTGGGGACGCACATGGGGAAGGAAACAGCTTGTTATGTAGAATTGTAGAATTATAATTTGTATAATGTATGTCAAGTTAACTGAGATTTACTTTAGAGTTGCAATTAAGCTAATAAAACTTTGGGGACTAGTGTAAAAACTTTGGGGACGCACCTGGGGAAGGATACATCTAGTTGTGTAGAATTGTAGAATTATAATTTGTATAATGTATGTCAAGTTAACAGAGATTTACTTTAGAGATGCGAATAGTCCCCAAAGTTTACTTTTTCGTTGGCTTTAAAACTTTGGGGACGCACCTGGAGTAGGATACATCTTGTTGTATAGAATTGTAGAATTATAATTGTATAATGTATGTCAATATAACAGAGATTAATATTAGAGTTGCAATTAAGTCCCCAAAGTTTTCTTATTCGTCAAAAACTTTGGGGACACACATGGGGAAGGAAATATCTGTGTAGAATTGTAGAATTATAATTTGTATAATGTATGTCAAGATAACAGAGATTTACTTTAGAGTTGTAATAATGAATATATTATTACTTGGATGTTGCACCAGCTTTAATAAAGTGATTAAAGCTGATTAAGATAACGATATTCCTATCCACCCCCTTTACACCATCCACTCCTCTACTACTGGATAAACTAACTGACCAATAAATTAGTTCCCTATAAGCAACTAAAATTGATGACAAAGTTTTCTATATCCTATTCTATATAGCTCTTTGATTTTTAAGGGGGCAGCAAAATTGACCAAAGCCATTCCAGGACTTAGAAATAGAACAACCTAATACCATCCCAGAAGCTTTGTGATTCTTGCTTAAAATTGACAACTCAATAGGTTCAGTGGTTACCGAGATCTTAACGGACAAGAATAAGGAAGAAGGGGTAGCACAATGAAAGATACATTAAGATAAATAAATGAAAACCTTACCATTCTACCCCATATCTTTTACTCGCCTAGTGACAACAAAATTTACATCATTTGCCAAGCAATTGTCATTTGGGCCAAGGGGTTATATTACGCGGGTTGGGGTTTTCAGAGACACATTGATATCAGGGATCTAAAGGGATAAGACAATTGCCGATAAATTGATGTACACTTCCAAGCAATTGTCATTTGGGCCAAGGGGTTATATTACGCGGGTTGGGATTTTGAGAGACTCATTGATACCAAGAAGGAAGGGGTCATTTAGCTAGTCCCCAAAGTTTTTAAATAACATTTCTTATTCTTTAATTTAGTAACTTTGGGGACTTTAAGTTTGGTTCATTGACTTGAGTGTCCCAATGTTACAACAACTAATTTAAATCTACAGAAGGGTTCATTTTGTGTATCATCATTGGGGATGTAAGCAATTTATCCGCCATTGTCTTTTCCCTTTATATCCCTATATTAATATTTAATTATAACTAGCAATTGGAAAACTTTCCCCTTCTGTTGAAACGTTTGGACACTCAACTTATTAAATCAACCAATAAAAAATTCAATTAAAGTCATCAAAGTAGTCAATGAAAAGTTATTATTCAACTTTGGGGACTAGTTTAATAAACAGCCCAACAAAAAGTCTTTAGAGGCCCAAACTTTTTAACATAATAAAGGAAGTCGTTTGCAAAAAGACAAATTTTCGTCATGAAATGTTTTTAAATCTGACATAACTAACATTTTTTGTCGGAATTTTTAAAGTAGTTTTGAAATTACGGTTACGATACGGAAAGAGATAGATGGATTACTCTAAAAATTAAAAAAAAAATAATCAGGAATCTTAAGGGATAAGACAATAGTCGATAAATTGATATACATCCCCAATGATGAATAAAAATACCCCCTTTTGTAGTTTAGAATTATTGGTTGAAACGTTTGGACACTACTAGTTTGGAAACAACAAAATTTTTATATGAAAGTACCCAAAGTTTTAGATTAAATAAGTAACATATAGTGGTTATAAAAAAACCGTACCAGTATAATTTACAGCAATCCAGTAGAAGCCATAATGCAGTCGCTAGTTTAAATATAAAGTAAGGTTTAGATTGAAAACACATTTTTGTTTTGATTAAGACAGAAAAACAGAATCAGTTATGTTCATAAGTAGCACAGTAATGTAAGTTATGTTTGATGTTTATCCTTATATAAAAGGAACAGAATGTTTGTCTGTCTGTGTCTGACGGTACCTATATTGCTAACCGCTAAACCGATATGGTTCTTTTTTACATTAGAGCTTCTCATAGGTTCTTCATATCACTTTGGGGAATTAAATGAATTTTTATCAGTTAATTCACAAAACTAAGTAACCACATGTTTCAACCATTAATTGTATCTACAAAGGGGGTAATTTTGTGTATGATCATTGGGGATTTAATCCAATTTCTATTGTCATTGTCTTATCACTTTAGATCTCTGACTTACAGACATATAGAGTGAGCTTCGCGACTAAAAAATAAAAATAGAAAGTTGATATCTCAGAATGGCAAACACATTTTTGATGAAAATAGCATTAGACCTACAGACATACATTTAGGCAGACATACAGACAGACATATATAGTAATACATAGAGTAGCTGCGCTACTAAAAAATAAAAATAGAAAGTTGATATCTTAGAATGGCAAACACATTTTTGAGTTGATGAAAATAGCAAATTTTTTGCCAAATTGAATTGCGCGGATTCGCGCATAGAAAAGGGGAATGGTCCATTTTATAAAAAGGGAATAAGACAATGAGAGATGAATTAATGTACATCCCCAATGATGATACAAATAAATTGGGTGCCCAAACGTTTTAACCAATAAACTTAATGAATCAACTAATCAAAATTCATAAAAATCCTTAAGCAAACGAACAAAAAAACGTGTTAATAAAACTAATGAACAGCTACTGTAGTTTTTAATTAGCAGAAAAGTTTATTTTTAGGCTGCAATTTTTCAAACAATTTGTTTATTACTTTATCTGTAAAAAATGGGGAGAATTCAAAACTGATGTTTTTGCTAATTTGTTGTTGTAAAATAGCAGACACAACAAGGGATAAGACAATGGTTGATAAATTGATTACATCCCAATGATGATACACAAAATATTCCCTTCTGTACAATTATTTGTTAAATCATGTTTGGACACTCAACTTTTTAAACCAAAGAATAAAATTTCAATAAGTTGTTATAAAACTTTGGGGACCAGTGTCAAAAACAGCCCAATGTCCCCTCCCTTCCTGCATAACAAGAATATCAAGCTATCTATTTCTCTATTTTATTATCTATCTATTTTTCTAACTGTCTAATTCTCTATCTATCTATTTTTTTCTATCAATGTCTCTAATTATCTTTTTCTCTATTTATTAACTTTTTATTTCTAACTGTCTATTTCTCTATCTATCTATTTTTCTATTTCTCTCTTGCAGCTATTAACCTTTCTTTCTTCTTATCCTTTTTCTTTCTCTCTTTTTTAATCCTTGTTTTCCTTTGATGTGTTGTCAAATAAAAAGCTTTTAATTCAAAGATTTTTCTATTTATCTATCTCTCTAAATCTATTTTTTAGTTATCTATTTCTCTATCTATCTATTTATCTATTTCTCTCTTGCAGCTATTAACCTTTCTTTTTTTTCTATCTTTTTTCTTTCTCTCTTTTTTAATCCTTTTTTCCTTTGATGTGTTGTCAAATAAAAAGCTTTTAATTCAAAGATGCATCAGGGCAAGTAGTGCCTTAAAATCTCAACAAAAATGTGGTCGATTTTTAAAAAAAAGTACCCAAAGTTTTATAACGACGTTATCTTATTTGTTTGATCATAAATTTTGGATCCTTTAATTGAATCTTAATTGGTTTGTTCCCAAACTTTTCAACTAATAATCTTAATCCAGAGAAAGGGTAATTTTAATTATAATTATTTGGGATGTACATGAATTTATCGCCTATTGTCTTATCCCGTAAGATCTCTGCTTTCTTTCAAGGTTTAATTAAAAAAAAAATATTTTAGTATGTTATTGCTATTAAGCGACTGATTTCTTAATTTTATGGATGCTTCACATAGATCCCAGGATGACTTAAATTGGATAGTTTTAGGCTATTATTGCTTTCCCTACTCTTTCGAATACCGAGCTTCTATATGATAATGTCACAGCCGCTTGTTATTGTTAAATTATTTGGAAATTCGGAGCACCACTTATTATATTAAGGAAATCCATACACACACACACACATATACACACATATACACACATATACACACACATAAACACATACACACACACATTTTTTACACCCTAGCAACATGTTTCATTGAATAGCTTAATAAAAAAAGAATATTTGACTTATATTAGATTCTTACGTTTAAAAATATTTTGTTTAAAGCGTGGCTTTTATATTCATCTGACTTTTGTAATAATGATGCCTAGAAATACAAGGTACAATATTATAAGCAAGGCATCTCTAAAATCATAAAATTAAAAGTTTTCTTTTTACTGTGTCCTATATGGAAGCAATTTTGCAACAAATGTTTATTACGTTTAGACTTCCAAATTAATGTTCTTTATAAGTTCTGAAACTCTACAATAGTTATTTGCCTTCTTATTTTAGATCTAAGCTTTAATGGATGTTATCATCCTTGTTATTTAAATAGATGGCCCTTTTAAAATGTACACAATGTAAAACTGAAGTTAGCAAGGGAAAAACGGGACACAATGCTGTTTATTACACTAGTCCCCAAAGTTTTTAATAACTGTTTCCTATTCATTGGCTTAACAACTTTGGGGACCTTTAATGAATTTTTA
>LS055631.1:0-14737 GCA_900241095.1 Acartia tonsa | reverse complement strand
CCCCCCCCCCCCCGCCCCCCCCCCCCCCCCCCCCCCCCCCCCCCCCCCCCCCCCCCCCCCCCCCCCCCCCCCCCGGGGGCCGCTTTCTGGTGGCGCAGCATGGTCCAGTCCAAGATTTTAATTTGGATCTCTGTTTGGTAGATTTTAGGCCAGAGCATTTGACATGGAGCCATTCTTGACATGAAGAGCATTGGACAGCATAAGGTGTTAAGTTACTGTTGCATATGATACAGGGCCAATGGTTTGGGCCAGGATTTTGCTCTATACCAGCTCTGATTAAGAGAAGCCGAATAAGACAGGCTGGAGTTGTCTTATTCTTTGTCGGGCAAGCTAAAAACTCGAGTTAGCAGAGTGAACCTCTTTGTCGATGTTGTTAAAAAACCTCTGGAAGGTTGTTGATGATGTGTTGGTAAGATAAGTTGGGAGATTGTTGTCGTTGGCTCTTGGCTTCTCTGCTGCTGCTGGTGGTGTTGCTGCTGCTGACGAAGGTAGATACACAGCGTAGATGTGGCCAACATAGTATCCTTCTTGAAAAATAGACAATTTGCTTGACAAAAACAAAGCTTCTCCGATAAATGAACTATTTGCCCTTAACATTAAATTCGTAGCTTGTTATAATTTTGATAGCCGGCTTTTATATTCCTTACAGTAAAGTTATATAATCTCAATAAGTTGCAAAAATTGAACATCCCTAAAATTTGAATGCCGCGTTTGACAAATAGAAATGTCGATGAAATGATTCACAGAAGGATGTGATTATTAATTTGAAATTTCACCTTTCTTCGAAATTTACTTACAGAAACTTGATCAAAATCACGAACTTGTTCAAGTTTTTTTAAAGTTTTCTTTAATATCATTTTTTAGTTAGGGTAAAATGAGAAGGTAATTTTATGTTCTAGTACGTGATAAAAAGGAGTTAGATTTTCAACTTTTTATACTATATATGTACTACGTCTTAAAATTATTCAGTTTTTTTAAGTTAAGCATTGTTCTTATTAACTTAGCGTTTATTATTCATATTTCTACTCAGAAAATAAGCCATAATATTTAAAATTGTATAACAACATTACAGCTATAGAAGTTCTGGCATATATAATTATTTGTTATTATTTTCAGATAAAAGATGTCTCTGTTGGTACGACAAATGTTGCGACCATCTCCTGGTGGGATTATCAATATAACAGCCCAGCTTTGTCGACAACAAACTATTGTCAACAGGACGTTAACTGTGCAGAGTTATTGTTTTAAAAATGATTCTCTGCTTAATTATTCTAATGGGATTAAATCTACAATGCCTATTTTAAGCTCGGTTATATCAGGTTAGTTTTTATATAAAATGAACGATAAATTCTCCCCCCCCCTCTCAGTTTTAGTGTGCATGTCATACAAAGGGACCTTTTTTATAGAGCAGCTTTCAAACCATGCAGAATACATAGCTAGGTAATCGATCGTGGCGCTTTATTGTAAAAAATCAACTATGGCCGGATTATGGCAGACATCCTACTAAATCTGTAACATGCCACCAAGAAATGTCGAGTTTTCGACATTTTGTTAAGAAAAAAATAAAATGTATTAAAAAGTCTTCAATAAAAATTGTCTTATAAACCAAAATAAAAATAATCATTATTTTAGTGATGAATTTCCACACAACGGCCTGCGTGGAAAGAGCCAGACAATCTACAAGAATACGCAAAAGGAAGGTTTACATGGCCAATAAGAAAAAGAAGGAAGAAAGATTAAGAAAAAATCCACCACCTCTCCCATATAAAGTTCAACTTATGCTTAAAAAGAAAGGTAAAAATAAATTTTTAGTTGAAAGTATTTTTTTAAATTATCGGTTTCGGATCCGCCCCCCCCCCAAAAAAAAAAAAAATAAAACGTATTAATAAATTTTGCGGATTCTTGTTTTATTGCGGAATTTCGGATTCTGGATTCTAGCAATAATTTTAAATGTCTTATATATAAAGAAGTTTTAGTCCCTACAGCGGACATAATGAATATGGCAGAAATATATAATACATGTAAACTTTATTTCATTTTATCTTGTATTACTAGGAATAACCGAGACCCCGGATAATAAGAGAGAGGTCGATGATAAACCATTTCCCACAGATGATGTGTGGGATGAACATTTTTTCACCTGGAAACGACACAGTGTGGAAGAAGCTCTTGCATTCCTAAGGAACGTGGACGCTTTTATTTTAACAATATTCCAATTTGAGTAGTTTTTCCTAACCAAAAGAGGACTATCCACGAACTAGAGCAAGTGTTTCTAAGCATCTTCCAGCATTGACCCATAGTATTTATTTGTTTAAGGATTCTTAATTTACATATCCGTTTTTTGGGAATTGCCTAACTGCCCCCCGAATAGTAATTTTGCTTTTGGTTTTATCCCAATCATAGAACTTAAAAGGACAATTCAAATATAGGTAGGTATTGAATTAATAAAATAATCACGTAAAACAGGGAGCACTACCATCCAACTATGTTAGACGATTCTTCAGCACTTATAAACGTTAGAGTAGAGTTTGATTTAAGCACCAACAAAAAGGAGAAGTAAGTATTTTGTTTCCTACCTATATAAAAAAAAACAAGGATGACAACATCCATAAGTTGGGAAGCACTAAAAAATCATGGACGGGAATACGTACAAGTAGATTTAAGGAGTAAAAAGTAAAGAAAATACCTAATGCGTTATTTGAAAGAATCTGTCATTTACAAATGGCAGAAAAATGCAACTCACTGTGTCTTTTTGTCAGTGTTATATCCCCGATTCCTTTGATAATTAAATCAAACTTTGGCTACTTTTACACAATGTCCTTTTCCTCAGAGTAAGGTATTGAGAATTATATTGACTCCCTTGTTTTTAATTGGTAGATCTGATATAAATATTTTGTCCATTAAATTATTGACAATTCCTGTTAAAATATTGCTTCCAATTTATGGGCACAATTCTCTTTCTCCATTTTGAAAACACTTAAGTACATATTTTTGCCTAGGTATATTGAGCCCTTCAATAAGATGATTCCTCTGTACCATGCTTTTGAGCGTGGCGTTGTGGAGAAGTCTGTTCTTGCTTTTGCCCACAAAATGGAGGATCAGCAAGCTGCCCTCGAGGCTGGGGCCAAGAAAGCTGGCGGGCCCGATCTCATTGATGATATTGCTAAGGTGATTATTTTACTCTGACTTTAGAAAATTAAATAAGATAAACCTTCTAATAATGACAAATAATTCTATACAGAATTAAAATGTATGAAATTTGGATACCTAATGTTTCTTCGTCAAAACCATATCTTGATTAACTTTTCGATTCCTCACCCCCTTCCCACCAACAACAATTTAAAGTAAACTAATGGGAGAGAGAGTTTTTGATGTTTTGGAGAAGAATTCTTAACTGGCTATTGTCCACTCGCCCTGAATATTATTTAACTTATTCCAGTCTTGGCCAAAAGCGCTTCAAATCCAAAAAATAAAAATTTATTGCTATTGCTTCTAAACCAGTGTGACATGAATATTTAAAGGTGTTATAACTATGGAACATAAACAGAACTCATACATTACTAATTAAGTCTAAATATAGTTCTTCATCCAACAAATTCCCTATAGGTATGTACCCAATCTAATAATCCATATTCATCTAAATTATAATTATATTTTCAGGGTAAAATTGATATCATTGACTTTGATTACTTTATTGCACACGAAGATATTGCTCTGGAGCTTAAGCCTCTTCTTGGACTACTAAGGAAAGATTTAAAAATATTTCTTTCGATATCAAATAATATGTAATATTAGTATTTTGGGTTCGTATTTATAATTTAGAAATAATATCAACTATCGTCAAAGTTTAAAATAAATAATACTTAAATTGACGTACCAATTATCATATTATAATGACAGATTGTCACGTTATTATTATTAATATAGAAAAGTTTTATAGCTATTCCAATCGAACTAAGAATGATCAATTTTATTTTAAAAATTTCGTGTCTTAATGCCTAATTTTACACTCAGGAAAATTATCGACATGAATTTTTAAATCTTCAAAACTACAGAGATCAGTTTCCCAAGAAAAACTTGGGAACAGTGGGCACAGACATGCAGAAAATGGTCAAAACCTTTTGTAACGGTCAGATGATCGAGATTGTGAAGCCAAAACCGGTCCCGGGCGCCAAGGAGGACCCAACCTTTGCCTACTGTGACGCTCTGATAGGCCGACTGGACATGAAGGATGAGGAGATTAAAATTAACCTGGAAACTATTCTTGGAGGCCTTATGGAGGCTGCTCCCAAAAAGACCAACGCTTTTCTGCAAAGAGCTAAGATTTTTGTAGATGATAGAATGGAAAAATTTACCATTTACAGCGATCTGATTAATGATAAGAAGTATAAAGAATATGTTAAAAAATCTGCCACAGCTTAATTAAAAAAAAACTAATAATATTGTTACATTTACAGATTAAACAAAATGTACAAACACACACATAAACTGGTAAACTGTCACACGGTGTACAGAGCAGCTGTGCGCCAGGACGTACAGATGTACAGATCTGTCCTGCGTACGGATTTACTGAGGCTGGGGGAAATAAGGAGTCCTATGATTGGAGCTGCTATGAATTATGCCACAGATCCTAACAAAAGACCAGGTTAATATTAATCTTTCATTACAAAAGTGTAAAGATTCTTTCTTTGGCTTGAATCATCGTGTAAAATATATTTTACTACTATTTACTTTTTACTTTTGTATATTTTCAAAAATTTAAACGTAATAGGTATAAAAGCAGAATAGAATGTTTATTCAAATGTTTTTATTTTATGGGTTTGAATGAGGGTTTGGAATAACCTTAAAGTTTTCATTTGTATATTTTTATTTGTGCAGGTTTTCTGTAAATATAGTATGTTCTGTTCTCTACGCGGCAATCTTATTAATGTATTTCAAGCTCTAGCCTATGCTACATGCAGGCCACCTTCCTACTTTCAGCAATATAACTAGTTTAAAGTTTACTTACTGTTATTGTGATAATCAATCTTGATGTTAGTGCCCTACTAATGCAGAAAATTGTCCTTGTAATTAATAATTTTCAGGGATTTAAAGGGATAAGACAATTGACGATAAATTGATGTACATCCCTATTCCCCAATGATGATGATACACAAAATTGCCCCTTCTATAGATTACAATAACTAAGTGATTGTAAGACACTCTAATAAATGAACCTAACAAATAAAATTCAATGAAAGTCGCCAAGATTGATAAGCCAACGAATAAGAAAATGCTATTGAAAGACTTTGGTGACTAGTGTAATAAACAGCTCAATGTCTCCTCCACTCTTCCCCTGAATAATATTACAATGAACTTAATCACATAAAATAGACACCTATCTCAATATTAACTTCATTTGTTCAGGATTTTTCGAATCATTTGTGAGAAATATTCAAGAAGAGTTTTCAAAAAATAAAGAAATGAAAGAGAGTCTTCAAAAATTTCGCGAAGAGGCCAAAAAATTAGAAGAATCAGAGGCATTAAAAGAGGCGAGAAGAAAATTTCAAAATATTGAGGGAGAATCTGCTAAATCTTCAAATGTTTTTAAGTAAGATATTTTTGTAGTATTTTGTTGGTCAAAAATTCCTAAGACTAATAATATTCAAGACATCTGTGTGTGTAGTTTTTATTCGCTTAACTCGTCCTTAAAAATAATATCCTAATGAAATGTGCGTAATAAAATAATAGGATTTATTGTTCTATTTTCGTTTCTATTTCAATTCAAATTAGGTAGGTAACAAATAGAAATAATAGGATGAAGGGAATCCCATCTAATTGCATATCTAAATCCATCGCAAAATCCACTAATTATATATTTTTCAGGGATCAATTTTCAGACATATCAGGCAAGCTGAAAGAATCCGTGGAAGACCTCTCCAAGAACGAGAAATGGAAAAAAGCGTCAGAATTTACAGAAAATTTTAGTAAATCCACGGCTAAAGCCGGCGAATCTTTGGGCAAAGCCGCAGAGAATATCAGCCAGACAAATGCATTTAAAAGTGCCACTAATGTTGCTAGTTATGTAAAGTAAGTTTTTTTGTGTTTGCAAAAATAACTCGATTATAAATGGAAAGGTTTTACCTTTTCCACGCAGTTGTTTTTTACCTATCGTTTTTACAAATATGAACACAGTCCATTTTGCAACTGGAATTTTATTTCCCTATAAGTTTATGTGCAAGAAAATTAATAATTTTGCATATCTTAGCATGGTCCTTTTTTGTGGCTAACACTACTACATAGGTAGTATATATGATATTTAGTTCAATAATTAAATGAGTTTATAGGGTATATCTAAATTAAAAATAACAAAAAACAAAAAAAAATTTCATTTAGATTAATCTTAACGATGCCATTTGAAATTTGTAGCTTTAGCTTGTTTAGGCAATATGATGCTTAAACCAACATTGAACTTGGATTTAATTTTAGAGAAGAGTTGGATGGTAAAACTCTTGGTGGCAAAGTGTACAGACCTCCTGCAGTGCTCAGGTTCGAAATTTTTACTTAAATAAAAGGATGACAACATCCATAAGTAATCATGGAATGGACAAACGGACAAAGAGAGTTATAGAGCAAATGCTCAGTTCCCATAAAGAAAATAGAGTAAATATGAAATTGTAAACTCAAAAAAATAATGAAACATTTAAAAAATAATATTGTTGTCTTAAAGTTTGACCGACAGACAGACACACAAAATAATATATAGACTAGATGCGCATATGTCATAGGAATAATCACTGAAAATATTTCATCTGTCTACCTTCAATAAATCAATGCACATAATTTACTAATGTCTTAGGTTGAATCACACTATTGAATACCTAATCATTCATATAATCATATTACATCTCACAGTTAGGCTTTAGGATAAACAGATTGTTTCAGGATTTAAACAGACTTGCAAACTTTTTGGTTATGGCTATATTGTTCCTATGCGACTTAGATTTTTTTATCTTATTCAAAGAAACATCTTTCAAAAAATTTAAAATTCTGACAAGGTACGAGGAAAAGCTTTGTTTGTTTTTAAATCTTAAGTACGCTGGATAAGAACCGGTTCTCATTTATACGGAAAAATGATGTTTAGCATCGTATTCCAGACAATTTCCCAAAAATATTAAAATTAAAATCTTTTTCTTCGGGGCTACCATAATTGGGTTAAATATTAAAATTTTCCATTTTAATATCCGCGGAAACCTGTCTAAAATACAATGCGATAAAAAAACTATTCTTTTCTATCAGAAAACGTACAGAATGGGATGGAGAAGAGAGAATTATCGAGGCTAACGAGGATGCCACAGGTGTTGAGCTCCATAAAGATTCCAAGTTCTACCAGAGCTGGCAAACTTTCAAGGATACAAATCCGGTTGTTAATAAATTTGTCGATTACAGGTGATTTTGATTTATTAAACATATTATTATTTCGAAGCATTGCTATTCTAAGATTATGGTATGTCTGATGTCTTTATCGTACCAGAGCTAGAAACTTTCAATAACGTGATTCTATTTTTGATATATTTTAGATTAGTACATACTTTTTAATAGTTATTTTTTTGGGTTTTGCTTATTTCATATTGGAACAATGTCATTCTTTTTTTATGCGTACATTTCATGAAAACTAATATTGTTTTATTTCATTTAGAGTAAAATTTGAAGAATCCGACAATCCCCTGGTGCGGTCTGCCAGAATTTTAACCGACAAAGTTCAGGACATTTTTGGTAGCGTGTTTACAAGGACAGAATTGTCTGAAGTGCTGACAGAAATTGTTAAGATGGATCCAAATTTTGATAAAGAACAGTTCTTGAAAGACTGCGAGACTGACTTTATTCCCAATATTCTTGAGGTAAGCTTAACTATTTTCTTGGACGTTTGAATAAACTAACTAGGCTAGGACTGTAGACGATGTATTTTGCTAAATATCTTTGGGAAAATTAGAATTGCATCAATAACAAGCTTACACCATTTTTGATAATAATTAACAGAAGTAAGAATATATTTCTTAATTACATAGCCATTTAATTTAACAATAGAGTTAGTATTAAAACGTTTAAAATCTACTACCAAACAAAAAAAATAATTTATTTTTCTCCTTATACTCGAGGTTTGGAAAGACGGACGGACAAAGAAGCTGTACAAAAAATCTTTTAGTTTTTGGTTTGAAGGGCTAATCATATATTGTATTCGTAAAATAGTGTTTAATTATAGGTAGGTAGTTTTCTTACATGAACGGATAAATTGTGTAATGAGTTTTTTTGACGTTATATGTATCTATGTACATATTTCAAAACAAAGATAAGATTATGGAACTAAAAATCTGTTCTTTAGTCATTAAAGATAAGAGAAGGATTCTTCTCTATTAATGTTATTGCATTTATATTTTCTTATTTTAAAAGTGATTATTTAATGTTATATTGTTAGCTGGTGAAAGGGGTATCTCAAAGATAAGGGATAGTTTCGTAAAGGATGTTATTGTTCACCGATTTAAGTTACTTGTTAACTGACTAGAGTTGAAAAGTTATAAGGGTAAAAAGTGAAAATTCCTGAAAATATTTGTTTAGTTATACTTAAAATTGAATCATTTAAATACATTTTACATCTCAATTCATAGTAACATATTTTGCAAGGGTATTATGTATATGATACTATAAAAACTGTGTTCTCAAAACTAAGATGTTCTTAAGACTCATCAAGGAACTACCGATTTGTTTTTGATCCATTTATTAACGACGTTGAGGTATGATAAAGGGGGAGGTAGGTTTTGCTAAAATTCCGTAAAGGTGTGAGTTTTAAGGCTTAAAAACAGTTTTAGAACGATAATATTCACTAAATATGTGTAGTATTCCTTATTAAAAAGAAGTATAGACAAAAAAAATTAAAGTTAACAAAAATTTTATCGGTCTACTACTGTTTTTAAGCCTTAAAACTCACAACTTTACGGAATTTTAGCACAACCTACCTCCCCCTTAGTCTTTAGTCGTGTAGGGAATAGTTTATTAAAGAAAATATGTTTGATTTTAGTCTATGACTCGTGGAGACCTAGAAATTTTGGAAGATTGGTGTTATGAGGCCCCGTTTAATATTCTTGCCACTCCTATCAGACAAGCAAGACAAATGGGATATATTATTTCTTCAAGGGTAAGATTTATATTTATTTAAGTCTAACTATTTTTGTCATATAGAAATATTTTGTATTTTCGTATTTTATTTCAATTGTATTTTAAACAATGGTTTACACTTTCATGTTTTAATTTAGTTATGCTGCCCAATTTTTTTATAGCAAAGCGGGTATATTAGTACCAATGTAATGAATACATTTATTTCTGTTTAAAAAATAATAATAATAAAAATATTTAGCGATTTTTTTTGCCGTCTTTCCTTGTTATTCACCTATAATATATAAGAACTAGCGAGTGCTCCCCTAGCATCTAAGGGCTCTGTATTCAATGGGTTAAGTAAGAAGGAAACATAAAATAGCCTAAATCCATCTAGAGACCTAATTCAAGCTTCCCAAAAAAAAAGGAGAACTCAATCAGATCAGTAGTTAGTGAAATCTTAAGCTTCAGAAGAAAAAAATCATTACTACTTTAATTATTTAACTAACGGCTGTACCCTTAGCATCTAGGTTTTTTTTATTTGAATGGACATGGAAAGGCATACAAATAGCCTAAAACCACCCTTTGTGAAACTAACCAAAAAGGGAGAACCCAATCGGTTAAGTAGTTTTTGAAATCTTAAGCTACAGACAAAAAAAATCTGCTACATTATAAAATAGGATAGGTTATAAGTACCCCGAAGACAATTTATATTTCTAAAGTACACTTATTATAATGCTATTAATAAATCTAGAGTAATATAATTAAGTAAAAGTTAAATAAAGTATTATAACTCAGGAATGCAGGGATAGGACAATTCAATTAATTATTTAATTATTTATTCTCAACAATTCTTGGGTAATTGGTAAATGTATGTAGATTAATTTAACTAGAATTATCCTTCCCCCCCCTGAGTAAAATTAATGTAGCTATTGATTAAGACACTTGTTTTAAAATATGTGTTATGTTAACTTTAAGGATTTTAATTAAATCAAGGCTAAAATTTGACTCATCAATGAAAAGAGATTTAAGCTAAATAAAATTGCTATAAAATATATGTATATAAAAAATTACTCATTGTTTTTGTTGTAGTCTATTTGTATTTTTTTATTTAATTGGTTAGTAAATAGTGATAGCCGATTTAACCTAGAAAAACGGCTTTTAGCCTTAAGAAATATAATAAAGCATTTTTTAAATATATGTATAAATTTGCAGTTTTAGAGATTTGCCTTTGAAAGATTTTTTTAAAAAAGCATATCAATAAAATAGACTACAAAATTGGCTAAAATGTTGCAACACCTTTGTAATCAGCTGATTAAGTCAAAATAGTTATTATACTGATTTCCTGTATTTTTATATTGAAATATTTTTAGAATGATTATGTAATATCTACCTATTGTTAGTTTTTTCAAACAGTGACAAATCTGCTTTTGATTAAACCATTTTTATAGCTTAGAATAGAAAGTAAACACTCGATTGGCTATGGTGATTCAAATATTATTTGTGAAAAAATTATGTTAAGTTGTTAATGCATTTGAAAACGTAGTTTAATGATTTTAAAACTTGTTTAAAAGTAAATTACAGTATTTTCAAGTATTTTCTGGTTTGTTATTAAAAAGAGGCTTTTAATAAAAAGACTAGAAAGGCAAAGTAAACTAAAAAAATATTGGACATTTGAAATTAAATATTGTTTCTGCAGTCTAAATGATGAAGAAGGTTGTCATTACCTTCAATATTCAGCTTGTTAATGCTGAGAATGGATGTTGAATACCTATACGTTGATATTATGACAGGGTGAAGATTGTTGTCCTTTTAGGTTACTAATATGGGCATAAATTGTTGGTCTGTTTTTATTCCAGTAGGATGGGAGGGGATGGGAGGATCATTATTTTAGCCAGCTACAAGTTTCACTTTGTTAGAGCTAATCTGGTGTTAGGTAGAAGTAATAACATCCATTATGCTGCGCTACATACACTGCCAATGATCTAGGTACTTGACATTGACGGGCTGGACCTTGCCATGGGTAAGATGATGGAGCAGGGACCTGTGCTGGTCATCACATTCAACAGCCAGCAGATTCTCTGTGTCAAGGACAAGTCGGGCAAGGTCATCGAGGGCAGTGAGGATAAGGTCAGTAGTAGTTCTATAAAAAAAAGTGTAGCTGCTCTATAACTAGAGTTTTCTGCTTCTTCTTCCGTCTAATAAGGAAAGAAATTCATCCAGCTAATAAGGAATTTTACTGTAAAAAATCGGTTTTATTAGACATTCACAAACCTATTCGAAAATGTCATGTAGAAAACAATCGCTATATTTTATTGTTGTGAAACATTTTACTTATTATACTTACTGCGTTATTTAAGATCATTTTATAATTTATAATTAACTTTTTTTATACCTTTTGAAAAAGTAGTAGAATTTATGCAATTACAATTACAATTTTGCGTTCCCTTTAATTAATTTCAAATTTTCTTTTGCTTACAGTACTAAAAAATTCAAATGTTTTATGATGATTTTAAAATACCAAAAGTTTTCATTAAAACCAATCTTGTTATTAAAATTGTTTTAGTTCTTTAAATTAAAATCCTCATAAAAAAATAACTCAAATATTTGTTTAGGTTATGCTGGTAACATATGTCTGGGTAATGTGTAGAGATCAAACAGAACTAAACCCCAGAGCTGCCTGGAGACTGCTAGACCTGTCTGCTCAAAGCCAGGAGCAGTACCTGTAATGTGGACCTATACTCCAATATTTCTTAACCCCAGTACAATTTTCTATCCCTTTATCTTGCATCTGAAACCTTTAGACAGTGTTATGGCATCTGAAGAAAAACTAAAATTTAAAGCAAAATATTTTTCTTCAATTTTCATATCCCTGTCCTTAAACCTAACTAGATTCATTCTGTCTCTTAATATCTCTAAAAATGCTTCCAAATTAAAACAGATTACTTGACAATTTGAAAACTTTTTATTAGTTTATGTGTGTTGGATGTTTTGTTGAAATCTTGAATATTTATAAATATTGTTAGTTCTAGAAATATTGGCATTATGTGATCATAAAAATTATCTATGTAAATATATTTTTTTCTATTCTTTGCCAGGTTGGAATATTTTACTTAAAGGCAAACTGGTTTTCTCTCCAATCTTTCTGCCAGTCAAAATTAATCATGCTATGGTTAATCTTATTCTTTTTTTACTAGAAGGAATAGTAGAAAAAAAAAGTTTTACTTTATATAAAATATTTCTTCTTGTTTTCTTGCTTATAAAACTTTAGAACTAACAAAAGAAGTGATTAAAAAATACTATTCGGCCAGTTATTTTGTTGTGCTAATAGTTAATATTATTTCAGAAACTATAAAAACAAATCTGTGAAAATGTCAGCTAACGGTGGAGACAATAGCGCTGGTAGGCTGCAGCAGGCCCAGAAACAAGTCGGGGAGGTCGTTGACATCATGAGGGTCAATGTTGAGAAGGTAAAACTAAAAGTTAGTTTCTCGTATTCATTCGAATCCGGTGGATAGGAACCGGTTCTCATCCATACGAAAAAAACTATCTAGCATCGTATAATATCCAGCTTTCTACGAATATAAAAATGTACAATCATAAGATTAAAACCAGTTTTTTAGCCCGTGCCTTCGGCACCTCGGGGCTAAAAAAACTGGTTTTAATCTCACAATTGCACATTCTATATCCGCGGAAAGCTGTTTATAATACGATGCGAGAAATAACTATTTAAGCCTTCTTTATGGACTATGCTCCGCCTTCTGCAAAGATTGAAAAGCTGCTGAATTCTAAATAAAAAAAGCTAAAATTCAGGAATTAGGTGAATTTTTTCTTAATTGTTGAAATTTAGTATTTAAAAATGAGAATCTAAAATAACTTGAAAATTCAAGGTGTCGGATTTGTTTTGTTTTTTTTCAGTGAAAACTTTAATAAAGCCTTTCTTTTGTAGGTTCTAGAAAGAGACACTAAGCTCTCCGAGCTTGACCAGAGGGCTGACAACCTCCAGGAGGGAGCTTCTCAGTTCCAAACTCAGGTATTTTGACATTTTTTCGCGTCTTATTATTCATTTTAGTCGTCGGCTAGGTAGTTACTTTTACTTACTCGAAATTGCTTAAGTGATGTATAAATGAATGGAATTTTAAATAAACCACAGTTTCATAAGTTTGTCTCAAGTTAAATTTTGGACCTTCTTCAATTTTGTTTTTTTGAGTGTAAAACAGTATTAAAATTAATCTAAGACGCCTTTCTTTATTAAACACTTGTAAATCGATACAAATATCAGTATTTATATACAGGAAGTAAAAGAGTATTTAAAATATTTCTTAAAAGAAAAGAAAAAACGAACTTGTATTAATCTAAATTGTTTTATTTTTAAATAGTGAACGTAAATGGTAAGGTTTTATTATTAGTGCATGAAATCCAAGGTTGTCAAAATTTAGACTATAGACTACCTTATAAGTTTAAATAGATTTTTATCTTTTTCCTTCCTTGTAGATTTAAATGAATGGATTAAGTACAGTTCACGGTAGGTCGTTGCTAAAATTGAACTTTCCTAAAATTAGAATAAAGGTTGCTGGCGACGAAACGACCGTGAATTTTACTAGATCCAAAATATTACATAGTTCAAAACCATATTTTAATTTTATTAGATAACTTTCAACAAGTATTTTAGTTTTGCCCTTGTATACTAGAATTATTTTATTTAATTATGAACTAGGTAAGCAAAGCATCCTTTACAAACAAATACATCATCATGAATGATAAAAGTTAACTGATTTTGTTCTTGAACTTTTTTTCCATCATGTTTTATCTACCTTTCTAATTTTATTCTATCGTCTTGTCCACATAATATAAGAGGCAGGATTATTGTATAGATCTTTTAATCCAAGGTTTTCAGTAAAGGGTACTATCCACGAACAAGAGCAAGTGATTCTAAGCACCTTCCAGGAGTGATACTAAATATTTTTTTTTTGTGAATAAAATAGGCTTAAGTAAAAAATAAGTTTTACCATGGTTTTCTATGAATGAAACTATGAAATGTTAAGCATGTTTTGATGAAATATCATCAAATATCTTGTTAAGTTCAAAGGTTCAAATAATACAACACGTCAAAACATAATAAAATGCTGTAAATTATGAAAGTGAACTAATAAAACTGTTTACAATATTACAAGTTACCATTCCTTTCTTTAAATTATCATTTCTCATTCGAAAAATTTACTTTCGTGTCACAGCAGTTTGAACTCAACAAAACTTTTGATGATATATAGCCAAAAAGTGCCTAATATTTCAAATTTTTTTTTATATAAAACCATGGTGAAACTTTTTTTTTCGTATTGATATAAAGATATTAAACATAACCCTAGTATATTCACAAAAAAGACATTTGGAATCACCGCTGGAAGGTGCTTAGAATCGGTAGTCACGGGATTCCTCCCCACGGAATTCCTCCCACTGGATTCCTCCCAACGGGATCCCTCCCACGGTATTCCTCCCACACGGGACTCCTCCCACACGGGATTCCTCCCAACCGGGATCCCTCCCACGGGATTCCTCCCAAACGGGATACCTCCCACGGTATTCCTCCCACACGGGATCCCTCCCACGG
>LS055630.1:0-14740 GCA_900241095.1 Acartia tonsa | reverse complement strand
TCTAATTTAAAATTGAGAAATTTATAGCTATTCTATCAATAGTAAGTAATAATAAAGTTTCTAATATTGAAATGGTAAAAAAATTAAAGAAATATTATGCAATTATTTTCTAAAAGTCATGAAAAGGATAATTAGACAATGAGGAGAGTTTACATGAAAGGTATTTCTATTTTTTTAAATACATTAAAAAAATGGAGCACATAAATATTTTACAGTATGGCTTTAAAACCGATAAATTCTTACATTGAAGTCTAATTGTAATCTTTCAAATTATTAAATCCCCCTATTTATCTAATATTTTGAAAGCGAAGCTTTTCTATAATTAAGTACGGTCCGTACGTCCGTATAGGTTAGCTCTTTTCGATAATTTAGACATGTTAGAATTGTACTATCGATTTCAAACTTTGCAAGATGATTCCTATAACAGAAAGCGTTAGCAACTCTATATTTAGAAGAAAGTTTTATTAAACATGCTGATTTTTTAAAACTTTTTTGACAAAAACTTTTTGAATGATATAATTACTCTATTCATCTGATTTTTGGAATATTGATTCCTATAACACTAATGTACAGTGATATACCCTTTATGAAAACACTACTGAAAATTTTGAAGTACTAAGAACTAAGTATTAAGTTGAACTAAGTGGTTTTCAGTTTTTTCCTCTCATTTTCTTCATCCTTGTCATCTACGTCTATGTCCTGAATTATTTACAGTATTTAGAATATTAACAAGGATGACAACAACCATAAGTATCGAAGCACAAAAAAATCATATATGGGAATATACGGACAAGAAGATTTGAAGAGCATTTGTTAAAATCAGGAAAAGATTTATTGGGGAAAAATCACAAAACCTTTTTCAGGTATTTTTAGCATGGCTGATAGACCAAAGGACAAAGTAAATTACATACTGGATACTCATTAGATTCGAATGTCTTTACCAAAAAATAGATCGTCTATACTGAATAAAACCACAGTTCCCCCTTACCTTTATGGACTGACTGGCGGACAGACAGTCAAAGAGAATTATAGAATAGCTCCGCTACTAAAAATCTTTGAATAATGCGCTAATCTTAGAAAGATTTTTTCTAGTTTTTTAAACTACTAGCCAAAATCATTTCTGAGAAACTTCTCAAAAATGTATTTTGTTA
Source organism: Acartia tonsa (assembly GCA_900241095.1). Taxonomy (NCBI): domain Eukaryota; kingdom Metazoa; phylum Arthropoda; class Copepoda; order Calanoida; family Acartiidae; genus Acartia; species Acartia tonsa. The sequence goes on along the minus strand of LS055630.1, from coordinate 13,589 downwards.
AATAATAACACACAAACAACAAATTAAATCTCTGAAAAGTTTTCTTTTACTATAATATTTGTAGCAAATAATGTTCGTTTTTGAGATACTTTGTTTCAGTCAAAATATCTTACTGCTTTAGGAGATTCTATACTGTTTTTAACTGACCTTTATCAAGTCAAATTGTCCTGTAGATTTAGCCTTCTCTAACAGCTTGATCTAAAAAAATTTGACAATAAGTTATCGGCACCCTATTAAACTTGCAATCTTAAAAATACATCTTTTTACCTCGCAATGAAATAGAGGAATAATTTTCGATGCTTTCCAAGTGTAGATTTTTTTCATGCGCCAATGTCATGCAGGGGGCCGTAACCCTGTAGCGCCTGTCTGTTATGCCCTAACCGTGTACAGTAAACCCCCAATTATCATAAATAGAATTAACCCTGCTGCAGATTAGAATTATTGGTTTGGACACTGCTAGTTTGTACCAACAAATGAAAAAGGAAGTCCCAAAATTTTTGGGCCAAAGAATTAAAGAACTTTGAAAACAAGAATGATTCACAGTCTAATGTCCCTTCCTCGGCCCTGGTTAAGTCTACCTACAGCCATGATCATACGACCACCCACCTGATTTTCCAAATGCTGGTTCTGCCTCCTGAGATCTTCGATATCACTGGTGTGGGTCGAGTTCTTCTTCCGCATGAAGGCGATGTACTCGCTCGCCTTCTTCAAGATCTGCGCCCGCGACGTCTTGTCGCCCTGAAAAATGGATATATAATATACATGGATATATTGATAGAGGAGAATTTCTCGTCAATTCAAGTTGCTTAAATGGACCTTATTTATTGGTCAGTTTATTCAGTAGGGGGGGGGGGGATGTAGTGAAGGTGGATGGAGGTCATTGTTAAATTGGCCAACTGCAAACATCAATTTATAGAGTACTTGAAAATCTGGTGTAAGATACATGAGTAAAAATAAATACTTTCTAACTGGACTAATTGTGCATTAGGTACATTCCAAATTTCCTGAATACTAAATAAAAAGTATGAATTTAGTCATTGTGAATGTGTAAAATAAAATCACAAAAAAATAAGTAATAAGTTAGTTAATTTAAGTGAGTGATAAAGAAAAATCTAAAGAGGTATATGAAAAAGAAAATTCATTTAATTATTTAAACATATTTAAACATAGTCGTTCTTGTTATTCAAGAAAAGAGCAGAAAAAAATATTTTATAAAATAGAAGATTTTGTAAAATTAGGAATTTTATGACCCCCAGTGAGTGCAATGTTTATAACACCCGAATTTTTTAACTTTTCTTAGCATAGCTGTATAAGTTCATGTGTTAAGTAAGTCTTGGTTTCATCAGGTTTGGTCCAATCCAGCGTCAGTCTGATCTTGGGATGGCCTTCTTTAGGCATCATGTAGATTTCGCCGTTTTCGTCAGAGATGAATTTGTGGATTTTTTTGTTCTTTTTCAACTGTTTTAGTTCGCGTATCATATTAGAGCGACGAGCTGAGAGCATGAATGTGATCCAAAAATTTGGCTTTCCATCATTCTTAGTGGCGTCTGCATAGGTCTTCTCTTTTCCCTCTTCTGCCCCCGTAACCCCCTTCTCGTTCTCCCCCTCAACCACCCCCACCCCCACACCCCCTACTTGGCCTTTCTCCGTCCAGATTTGATGGCAGAGCAAAGTTTGTCAAATGCACTGTTGGTTTTGCGATTTCCGAATCTGATTATAGCTCCACCAGATTTTGTTGGGTGACAATTTATGATGTCTTGTATGGGTATTTTAACTTTATAGTGTTCGTCGACCAGTCTGATAATTTGTTCTGTGTGTGTTTCTTCATTGAGATCTTCTGGGCTTTTGATTATTGTTTTGAGCTGTTTTGCAGAATTTTCAGGAGAAAATACAAGGACTATTCCTTTCAGACTTTTCTGGTGTAGAAAGTCCGAGAAATCTTCTTGCTTGCGCATTCTAGATTCCAACTTCTCTAGCCAACTTTGGTTAATAGGCGTCCCCAAAGTGTCTCCCTTTCCCCCCTCTCCAACTCCACTTCCCCCAGCCCCCTCCACAGTTTTCCCATTCTTGCCTCTTGCTCCCTTGTTACCTCCCGGAGAGCTGCTAGAAGTACAATCACTTGCAACAGAGAGTAATTTTAGGATTTTGATAAGCAAGTTTTGGACACTGGTTTTATCATCAAGATTGAAATCCTGGTCAAGATTACATTTTTTCAGCAACAGTGACAGCTCATTGGCCACTTTAGTATCGCTTTTCACTCCTTTTCCAGTCATTTTGGTCAAGACTTTTTCCACTCACTTGTCACGTCTAGCTTAGTTACTCGATGGCATTGAGCAACACACAAAAAACGTCCGTATGCTATGAAGGCTAGACTAATACATGCATGAAAATAAAGATGGACATCAACAAACAAGTACAAATACCTGCAATGTTGGTATAGATTCTTTCAGTCCAGAAAAGCTATCTTTGATATGGTCTCTTCTCTTTCTTTCTAAAAATAATTAGGACATTGATGACTCGATTTAGGATGTAACCAAAGGGAAGTTGGTATCAAGGGGAGAAATAAACTAAGTAGCTTGGTAGATCAAATTGAATTTTTAAAAAAATGTTCTTTTTTAATTTAGAATGCCGTGATGACCTTGATTAATTTTGATATCCAAAGTGCATATTATTAGGCTTTGAGAAAATAACTAATGATAAATTTTTCAGTATGGCTTAGAAACCGATTGATATCTGCTGAATTAGAACCGGTTTTCAGTCATAATAAAACTGATGTATACTGTATAGCAACACGGTATTATAGCCAATATTCCACTAATATTAAATAAAAAATGACGGAACATTCAAATTTTTTGTTTAATTGGTGGAAGAACCGAACGCTAACAAAACTCTAGGGGTCACGTTAATGTTACTTCCATCACTGCTCAACAAAAACTGAACCGATTAGATGTGTGTGTGTGTTGACAGTAAAAGGGGGAGGTAACCCTTGATTGACCACTAAGCACAGCAATAGAGTTAATAGTATAGAGTTCCACCACACAGCTTAAATGAATCCAATTACCAAACTTTGTTAAATGATAAGTCTTAAAAGCTTTGTGGAAAAACTGGTTTTAATCTCATATTTTTTCATTTTAATATCCGCGGAAAGCTGTCTATAATACGATGTGATGATTAACCTAATAACCATTAATATTTTACCCTCCTGAATGAATGTAAAACTAACCTAATGCATTGTGATGCGCTCTCTTTCCATCCTCTGTGCTTAATCTAAAAAAATAAAAATAAACTTTTCATGGGGATCTTGTGGGATGAGACAATGAATAAGACAGACAAAATTAGGTACGCCTTGAAAGTATTGGTTGAAAAGTTGCAACATAGATTGTACAAACCAATCAAAGTTTACTCCCCATTTTAAGCCAACGAATGAAAAACATGTAAATAAAACTTATGTATACAACAAAATCTACATTTTAATGTTCCCTTCCTCCCTAACTATATATGGAAAAAAATAAGAATCAGAATAAATAGGTACCAAAGTAGTCTTCGACTTTTTACAAAGAAAAAAAATAAGAAGAGAAAAATAAGACAACTCGTTGGATGAACTTTGTGGAACTATCACATTAGTATTTGAGATGTATTAATTGGCATTGTTTCTTTTAGTGATGGCAATCCGTCGAATTTTTGGGCCGCATTCGGATTCCGGATTCTTAAAGAATCCGTCAAAAAAAGTTTCGGATTCCGGATTCTTATTTTTGGCGGATTCGGATTCCGGATTCTAGCAATATTTTAAAAGGATTTTAAAAAAATTAAAAATTAAGTGCTACATATGTCCAAAATATCAATGTTCTTGGTGTTCTCTATAATTTACTTCCGAGAATCGAACCAGATTTTAAAAGATAATGATGAAAATCTTTGCCTTCAAAGAGGAGGAGTAGAAAGAAAAAATTCAAGACGTTAATTTTAGCCTACCAAATAAGAATCCGGAATCCGCTATTAAAAAACGGATTCTGGTTCCGGATTCGGATTCCAAAATTGGCTAAAAATTTGGCGGATTCCGGATACGGATTGCCATCCCTAGTTTCTTTATGTAGAGAAATACGAGATGAAAATGTTCAAAAATTTAATTTGAAAGACGGAGCAAATAGGGGAAGTTTTCTCAAAGTGACAAGTCGAGCACTGAAGTTCCCCCTTTTTTTAACTAAATTGAAATAAGAAAGTGAGGAGGGGGCAGTAGTTTTCGTTGTTTTTTTCTTAACGTCAGGTCAGGTTAGGTTATATTAACTGCAACAGAGTTCTTTCAAAGGTAGAGGAAAACATACCCCCCTATTACACTAAAATTCAATTTGTTCAAAAAGGGGAGTGACACTTCCAGTGCTCCACATGACGCTTTAAGAGAAAGCACCTAAATAGGACAAAATCCTATAGTAAACTCACCCATTCTCTTGAGTATTTTCTTCTTCAGATTCAGCGTCAACTTCTCTCTCTTCATCTGACATTTTTGTGAATATATATTTTTTTTCTGTAAAATAATATAAAAAAAAGAAAATCATTGGTCCTATCACTTCACCATTTACCCCTTATAAAAGCTTAAAACCTGTCCTGGATAAATACTGAACTTCCCTGTAAGATTAATGAACGATATGTTCAGCTGTTCACGAGATCTTTTTTTTGGTTAACATGCATACAGGCAGACATCCTGCTACAATATATATAATCTTTTTTCTTTTAAAGAAAATTGTCTCAAATTTTAAAGCTGTTATAATTGACATTTTATTAATAATCTGAAATTTTTGGGGGTAGATTACTAGATAGGTCCAAATAACTTCATAAATTTAATTTCTCTTATTTTTAAAAAATAAATTCATAATAGGTATATTTCTGAAATAAAATTGCTAATATATCTATAAAAAAAAATTTTACTAGGCAGGTAAGTTAAAATAAAAATGTGACAAATATATTACCTAGATTAATTATTTTAATTATTTTTAATGTTGACAAATAAAAATTGAACATAACAAAATTATTATTGTTTAGGAAGAGGATCCAAACCATTTTTGTTCAAAAGCTGTTATATATTGCTGTTGATTATTTTGTTCATTAATATCTGTACAACTGCTATTTGATATTTGTGAAGATTTTGCCAAGGTTTCTTCAATGGCTTTCATCCTTACAGATCTTCCTGAAAAAAAAAGATGGGTTAAAATTCCATACTAGATATGTGTAATTATAGTATAGTCCCTTTTGTGACAACGCCTCTTAAGGGACGTTTCGTCGTATTTTCACAGTAGATTTTCTCCTATTTCTAGCCCCTGCGGAGGGCTCTAACCCTGCGGGACAATCACCTAACCTAACCTAAAATAACCTATCAAAAGCTACTGTGAAAATACGACAAAACACCACTTAAGAGGCTTTTTCACGAAATGAACTATACCCATTATTTCAGTAGCATCCGAAAAAATGAAGTTTTTCCTATAGAAAAGCATAACCGACAAACTAATGGACAAATTAAATTAAGAAATGAATACATTTCTTATTGGTATTGTAAAGAATACTTCATAAAAAATTAGCCATTTACCTTGAATAGTCAATGAGAAAAAAAGCTTTTCGCTAGAACATAGCAGACGGGCGGACAGACGTACATCAGGAATTAAAGAGTATCTTTGCTTATAAAAGAGAGTAATGTTATCTTTCTAATCTATTTTACCTAAATCTGTAAATTCTTCTTGGGTTTCATCATCTTTACTTTCAGTACTTTGATTTTCAGTATTAGTTGCTAAACTTTCGTCAAAATCATAATCTAAAAAGATTTTGTAGCTCAGAATGATGGTTAATGGATTTTTATAAAGGATGTATTGTAAAATTCAAGTTTGTAGACCTGCAATACATAAACCAGATCAATGCAGGGATCTAAAGGGATAGACAATGGCCGAGAAATTGAAGCACATCTCCGATGATGAAACACAAAATTCTATTACAATTAGAGGTTAAAATGTTTTGACACTCAACTTAATAAACCGACCAATCAAAATTCAATAGTAGTACCCAAAGTTGTTAAGCCAACGAATAAGAAAAAATTATTATAAACTTTGGGGACTAGTGTAATTAATAGTCCAATGTCCCTAGAGATTATGTGATGTAGAGAAGCTCTGATTAGAAATATTAAAATACTGATAATTATTCAGGACTTTGATTTAATACCAAATACATCTTTACCCCATAATCATGAAAACTCAAAGTTCACCACTTCAACTAGATATCCTTACCTGGATATTTGTCTTTGAGTTCTTGAATATTTTTATCAATTCCAAAGTCCACAATATGAGAACTATTTTCTTTGGCTCTCAATAAACATCCCATTGCAAACCTAACAGTAAGATTAGTTTTCATCAAAACTTATTTCTTTTGAAATGAAAAAAGTGAAAAAACATTCAAACCTAATATCAATCCGTCAAGAATTTTTTATAAAACTTACCTAATGCAAAAAATATTTTAAAATATTATCAAATTCGATTAAAATATAAAAATATAAGAGAATGGTAGAAAAATAGCCAAAAATCATCCCATTACTTGAATGTAAAACTGAAATAGCCTAAAACCATCCCAGGACCGATGTAAAGCTTCCCTATAATAGAAAACTCAATAGGTATAGTAGTTATCGAAATCATGAGCTACAAACAAAATAATCTTACTACTTTATATTATAGATAGATAGATATACCTAATATTTACTATGTTGGTATATAGTCTAGCTAGTATAATCCAATATTTAGCAAGACTGGAATATATATCTTATTATATTATAGATAGATATACCTAATATTTAATATGTTGGTATATAGTCTAGCTAGTATAATCCAATATCTAGCAAGACTGGAATATATATCTTATTATATTATAGATAGATATACCTAATATTTAATATGTTGGTATATAGTCTAGCTAGTATAATCCAATATCTAGCAAGGCTGGATTATATATCTTATTATATTATAGATAGATATACCTAATATCTAATATGTTGGTATATAGTCTAGCTAGTATAATCCAATATCTAGCAAGACTGGAATGCATGTCCAAAACTCTCATAACACTCATCATAAGGTTTCTAAATAAAAAAAGAATTATTAATTAAACAAAAGATAAACAATCATCTTTATTATCAAGTCATAAAAATGTAATTATGTCCTTCAACAGTATCCTGTATTTAAGCAGCTCTGCTACAAATTTATTTACAATTTTGTTTACACTTATATATTTATATTCTGCTTAGTTTTAGTTCTAACACTCTGCAAGTGTTAATGTTCGCATGTCCTACCGTTTCAGAGCTCCGCTTTTGTAGATGTTGTCATCCTTGTTAACAAGAATATTTGTTTTATAAGAATAAATAAACTGGAACCTTTTACAATGATGAACATCATTTTTGTTTTCTTGTGAAGATTCTCCAGAATTTTCCAGTGTTTGAAGTTTATGTTGTAGAATATCAACTTTGAGAGCAAGAGCCACTATTCTGAAGTCATCATGGTCAGGTGTCGTCGCAAGAATCTTTTTAGTAGATGATATTTAATTTTTAAAGAGTTAATAGGATACAATTTTACTGGAATTCAACATTACTTAGGTATTAAATATATTTTATTTAAAAAACTTAAGAAAGCAAGAAACTTTATAAAATAAAAAATAATGTAACTTTGTGCTTATGTGTATAATGTAGTGAAAAATCTCTTTTAACCTCTGATCCTATAATATGGTTCTTCTTTATATTGAAGTTTATAATAGTTCCAGAGAAAGTTAATACCTGCCTAATACCTACTAATTTTGGGAAAAGTCTACCATTACACTCTTAAAAGTGAAATTACTCCTAGAAGAACAAATATTTATCTCTAAAGATATGTGATTTGAATTACCTACAGAAGGAATGATTTTAATTATCATAATTTGGGCGTTCTGTACATCAATATATCGTCCATTGTCATATCCCTTAAGATCCCTGATCTTGTAGTTAAATTTCTTAATCATTTGTGTAAAAGTCTAGAAACTTTATTTAAATAAAAATATCATTCCTGATCAGCAATGGCAGAAGCTTGATTAAAATCTTCCATAGCAAGCAAAGCCCTGGATTTTGATTCTAGAATATCTCTCCGCACAGTTGCACCTTTCACAGCCTTGTTTGACAACAATCTATTTGTTTAAACATGTGAAGAAATTAATAAATGTCTGTCTCGGTGTGTAACGAAAAATCTCGCTAACCGCTGAAGTGTAAGAGTCACAAAGAGACATATGTATATTTTTTAAAAATGGGGAGGGAGGAGCCATGGGACTGTAAATTAAACTAGTACCCAAAGTTTTTTAATCACGTTCTCTCATTTGTAGTGTTAAAGAGTTGTTAATCTTGATTTGTTGGTTTAAACTAGCAGTGTCCAAACTTTTAACCAATGAATTTATATGAAAATGTGGTAATTATGTTTAATATCATTGGGGAATGGAATGTACATAAATTTAAACTCCAGTGTCTATCCCTTAAGATTCCTGGTGAAACAAAATATACCTATAATGGACAAAATAAGTTTAATGCAATTTGAAGAAAAAAAAACTTCATTGAGAACTAAAAAATTTTACTCATGTGATTTACATAATTTTAAAAGTAGTAAAAAACATACCATTCCAGATTGTAATAAATATTTCATTATGTATGCGTTGGCTGGGAAATAAAATTTCAGCTTACTTTTATTGTTAGAAAAGTGGGAGATTAAAAATAAAATTTTAAAAATAAACATTTAGGTTTTAAATAATCTACACAAATGGGTATACTTGGATATATTATTGACCGAGGAAAATTTGTCGTCAATTTAGCTTACTAATATAGACCGCATTTATTGGTCAGTAATCAGTATATTCATCCAGTAGGAGGGGAGTGGATGGGGTAAAGTTAGTGGATTTAGTGCAACATCCATGTGATAATATATCAATTTCTACACATGCCTATTATATAACTCTAAACACTGTGGAAATTCTTTTCTGTAAAACAACAAATCTGCCCGCGCTTTTATCCCATTCACATCGTCCGCAAAATCATTTTCAGAACCGCACATTAGCGGCACATAGTCCTCGCGTTGGCGGTTGCGTGCCGCCTCAGCCGCAGAATCTGCGGATGTACTGTCATCTTCTTCTCCAAAGTTGAAGTCTGTTAGCAACATTTTATAGAATTTTGCGGATTTTTCTGAAAAGTTAAAAAATATTTTTGAACATTTTTTATTTTAAAGATGTGTTTAAAATATCGTTATTTCATTTTAGATAATATTCTTTTTTCTTGAAGCTTATTATAATTTGCTTTATCTTTTTTTTGTAATATTTAGCAAGACGCAATATAAATATTATTTAGAATTCCCAACTTAAAAAAAGTTAAAATAATTACGTGGTGATTTTTACATAAATTATTTTTGAATGTAAAGATTTTTTATTCTCTACCTATCAATTTCTAAGATTTTATTTTTATTCAATACCAAACACAATTTTAAAGAAGTAAAATAAATAAATAACACAATTATGCATATTAAATAAATATTTTTATTTGAACTACAAGAAAATCAAGTTTATTAATATATAAATATAATACAAAGAAAAATGAGTAAAAAAAGCGGCTATATCGAGTGCATATTTTGAGCGATTATTAAAACATATGTCTCAAATCAGGTTTAAGCCACATAAACACAAAATTAATAAATATGTGTTCATAAAAAAATATTGGATCAAGTTGGATTTACAGGGATCTGAAGAGATAAGACAATGGATGATAAAAGGATAAATATCCCAAATATGATAACAAAATTATCCCTTCTATAGATTAATTGTTTGTTGTAAAGGTTTTCAAAATCTTTGGGTACCAGTATAATTTACAGTCCAATGTCCCAAACGGCCGCAAACGGCTGCCCAATGAAACCATATTCGCAAAAAAAGGCCATTTTTTCATATTTTTTTCTTGATCCCAAATATTTATTTATCACCCAATTTTGTTTTTCTACTGGATATTGCGCACTCATTTATTATTGTGTTGTTTAAATCGGAAGTTTTTTTCTTTACATTAACAAAGAATTCATTAAAAGTATTACTATTAAAGTACAAAAAATGCTATAATAAGTACAGTAATTAAGTGTAAAAATATAAAAAGGGCACCAGACTTTTTATGAAAGTTACTGTTGAGAAAAAGTTTAAATAAGCAATGATGACAAAACAGTTTAAATGATGAGATTCTTAAATTTTAATTTAATAGGAGAATGAGTATTCTTTTTGAAAGCTCTTAATCAACAGGGAGATTAATTAATTTAGGGATAAGTATTTTTTTTTAAGGTAGGTATGTAATTGAAATAAGTTGGAAAGATAGTTAGTTAGATAGGTACTTAAACAAGAGGATAGGAAGCAGAGCTGGCGACGCCGCACATATTTCCCTTGTTCCTGGCGATCCTGACGTAGCCCTGGTCTCCCCAGGAGGTGCCCCAGCTGTTCTTGACCAGCCAGTAAGCCTCGCCGGTCTTGTCGTCCACGCCGTAGCCGACAGCCAACACGCCGTGGTCAAGATTCTCGGGGCTGCACTCTTCGTCACTAAAAATCGATTGTTGTTAATGGATGTAGAATATACGTGGATATATTATGACAGGGGAAAAATACTCATTTATTTAGCTTGCTAATATGTAACTCCATTATAGGTCAGTATGTTCATCGAGTAGGAGGGGAGGGGATGGGGTAAAGGGATGGAAAGTGGAAATCGTTAGTTTAGACATCTGCAAGTTTCACTTTATTAGAGAACATAAAAATCTGGTGTAAGATCCAAGTAATAATTTATCCATTATTGTTTTAGTTGAAAAGTTACTCTATAAATCACTCGAGGCGGTAGGTCCGATCCTTAAGCTATCGTACTTCCTTGTTTTAATTGAAAAATGCAGGAAGGGAGGGGACATGGTGCTATTTATTACATTAGTTATACAATAACTTTTTCTTATTCTTTGGATTAACAACTTTGGGAACTTTTATGGAATTTTGATTAGTTGGTTGCTTAAGTTAAAGGTTTAAAAGATTCAACCAATTGAATTCATTTTGATTCCATTTGAAATTGCCGAAAGATATTTTGTAGCACGCCAGTTTTGATGTAACTAAAGGGAAGTGGGTAAGAAGGGGGGGCGGGGAGTAATAAGGGATGAGGGCTGTGGAGAAATTTTCACTTAGTATTATTTGTCAGAATCATTGTCCCTTGTACCTAGCTGTAGCTAACGTGTACTATACAGAACTAGCGATCTAACTGCACTGTACCTGTAAACTCCGTGGCTGTAGAACTGGAATGACTCGTGGCTGGCATCGATGGCAACGCTGCAAGGTCCCTGGGTGGCAATAGCGTGCTTCAGAGCCTTCTCATCACCTAAACAACAAGGATGACATTATCCATGAGCACAAAAGTCATGAATGGGAGTACGGACAAGGAGATTTAAAGAGGATTTGATGATTTGTTTAAATCAAGAATAGAAATATATTGGAGAAAATAATCTTAAAACTTTTCTGAGGTTTTTTATATCTATATTTTGAAGCATTAATGACATACTGACGGACAAAGTAAATTACATACTAAATGCTAATTGGTATAGGGAATCTTCATTACAAAAATTCAGCTGTCTATCTTGAATAGCAGCTGAGAAAATCACATTTTGCCAACTGTGTTACAAACTGACGAACGGACAGAAAAGGTAAATCATTCATAGAGTAGCTTCGCTATTAAAAAAAATAATGTTCAAGTTTAAAAACTACTATCCTCAAATTTTGCTCATAAGTACAATTAATCTTCACAAATTTTTTAGCTGTCTATCTTTCATGACAATTGAGAAATTAATGTTTTCCCTTTTGTTTCCAACAGACGGACTGACCGACATTTCGAACCATAGTGTAGCTTCAATACTTAAAAAAAAACAAGCATGCAACATCCATAAAAGTGAGGATCTAAATTCAGAAGGAGAGACAAACGAACGATAACCCTTGTAAATATAAACAAAATTGCGTGGATACAGTAAAAGGACATACTTTCATTTTTAGAATATGAGCATTCTGGACGGACCTACCCTAATTATGGAAAAGCTTTGCTTTAAAAATTTACCCACCTGCTTCAACATCGACAAATCCCACGTCATAGGCTCCCTTGTTCTTGGGGTTGTAACGGCACTTGTCATCCTCGCCCTCGTAGGGGTAAGACTCCTCGGTGTCGATTCCACCGTTATCCTACAATATAAAGTATTATTATATATATAAACACAGGTTATTTCTTTAACTTTTTATTAATGGAAGACAATTGTTTCAATATTAAATAGATCATCAGTTGCAATTAAGATGTATAAAATAAGAATTATAAAATATATTTCCTTGCATTTTAAGTCCTTTTAATAGACTTAATAATAAGAAAGAAGTATGTGTTATAAAATTGTACCCCCTGAACTTTGAAGGTTTTTTTACAACTTATATCCTACATGGGCTTGGGGGGGCTAGCATCTTTATATAAAGTAGTAGTGTTTTTGTCTGAAGATTAAGATATCGATAACTACTGAACCGTTTGAGTTTTTCATTTTATGAAAGCTTTTTTTGGTCCCTGTATGGTTTTACAAATTTCATGTAACCTATGTCTTACAGCAGACTAAATAATATTGACTAGGTACTTTGAAATAATACTTAAATCATAGCATAGAGACGGACAAAATAGATGCTTTATCTAAAATAGCAGATGAGACAATAACATTTTCATTTGAGGAATACCATGAACGCAATAGCGTAACTGACGGACAACGCGAGTTGAGGAATAAATGCTCGTTGATCAAAGTCATAAAGCCGTCTATCTTAAATAGCATCCAAGAAAATCTTACCTTGATGTACTGGAAGGCATTGTCCATGAGACCTCCGTTGCAACCCTGGTTACCGTAGGACCTGCTGCAGTCGATCAGGTTCTGCTCGGACAGGCTCACCAGCTTACCAGTCTTTCTACAAAGAAACAACAATGTAAATAGAATATACAATACATGGATATTATGACAAGGGAAATAATATCGTCAATATAGGTTGCTTACATGGACATCATTTTAATTTATTGTTCAGTTTGTTCATAAAGTAAGAGTGGAGGGATATCGTTTTTTTGCCAGCTGCGAGTATTACATATAAATCTGGTACAACATCCATGTAATATTAAATCTATTGGAACAACAATAGGAAAATTACAAGACTGTTGATGAAAAAAATAACAAATTCTTTGTTGCTTTTTATCAGGAAAGCTGTTGAGTACTTAAACCCTCCTTTATTTTCAATTTATCCAGAAATTAAGGGTAAGGGGAGCTAGGGGTTATAGTGCGCAAAAGGACCCTTCAAGGCAGTAGCCAAATCTTGAAATGCGTGAAGCGCCACCGAAAATTCAGTAGTTCATGAGATATTAAGGATTACCTGAAATTCATGGCCTCCAAGGCTCCAGTGGTGGAAAAACTCCAGCAGCTACCGCATTGTCCCTGGCATCATCACAATTATCTTTATTTCAGGTTTTCAGCTATTTTTTATACAAATAAATATAAAAGATCTAT
>LS055629.1:0-14746 GCA_900241095.1 Acartia tonsa | reverse complement strand
CTACAATCCACCTGCCAGCACTTGGGGTACTCCCAATCCAAGTCAAGACCGTCAAAATTGTGCTTCTGCAAGAATCCAACAGCATGCTCAACAAACTTACGCCTGTAAAGTTCAATACTTAAAAATTTTACGCAAAGAATATTATGTTAAAAAAATATATAATTATATCAAATCTTGATAGGGTGGTACAAAATGGCAAAAATATGGAAGCTAATTTTGTTCATTATAATTGGGGGTTCACATCAATCTATCAATGTCTTATCCATTGATATCCTTAAAAAAAAGTAAGATTTAAAAATTTAATTTTTAAGTATTCATTCCTGTTTTCAGGACTGTTGACAAGCTTGCTGTACTTGTTGCCTGCGGAGTCATTCCATCCTCCCAGGGCTAACAGCACCTTCTTGCCCTGAGACTTTAAGCTGGTCACCTTCTTGTAGAATTCTAAACAAAGGAACTATAAAGCCTAAATGTAGTAGAACAACAATATGTAAGAAACTTTTTTTCAACTTTTCAAATATTTTTTAATTACAGAATTTCTAAATTTATATCTTCACTAAAAATTTAATATTAAATAAAGCTGTATTAATTTTAGAATAAAACCAAAATGACTGGATTTTAAAAGATTTATTAATTATTTAATTGATTTACTTATTTTTACAATTTATTTTACTATACATTAGTACAAAACACCAATAAGTTGTAAATACAAGTTTTATAAAGCTGTGGGGGATGTCTAAACCTGTTCTAATTATGTCAATCTGTTTCTTCAGTAAAATGTTTGGTGCCCTCACACAAGTGACCATATTGTTTTTTTCCTATGCCCAACCCTGCAGGGGACTCTAACCAGTCGTTGCTGTCTAGAACCCAATATAATGTAACCTAACTAAAACTAAACCTCATATATTTTCAATTTCTTTTCAAAATAGGGGGCTGAGGGGTTCAGTACTGAACATGTTACTTTGTGTGGAAGTGCCACATATTTAAGTATACAATAAAACTGATTTTAATTGGCGGCAAAATTTGACCAAGAATTGCTTACCGTTATCGAAATCAGCCCATGAGTCGTGAGCTCTAATGACGTACTCAGTGTTGTGTAGGACAGCGAACCCGTAGACCACGTGGGTGCACAGGCTGGCGTCGATGTTGTCGGGGGTATACTTGCCAGCTCCGGGGCGGTACCACGCCCAGTTAGTGAAGTAACATACAACCTGAATACAAGAAGGATAACATAAAAAAAGGCAAAACAATATGTAAGTATAAAAAAGCTATATCAATATCTAGCGACTGTGCCCAAAGCATCTGCAAGGGCTGTATAGTATATTCGAAGGAGTAGAGAAAAACAAAAGAATAGCCTAATCCTATCTCGATAACATAAACCATTTTGTATCGATTTCTACAGAATGCCGAAATTTTGATAGGGTTAAATAATGTTCATGTTAGATGCGACAATTTTTTAATGCGAAAGATGTAAATTTTCTAAAATTTAAAAATAACTATAATTGAAAACTGTTTTTGCTGTAACATTCAATTTATCATCTTTGCACCTTACTCCGTCTTATAAAAGATGGAATTGTCCTATTAAAATGAAACCCACCTTGTATCCGTCATCTGAATCCACAGTTTTGGTCAAATCCGGATCAACAGCAGCCTCAGCCTCCTCCTGGGTCAACGGATCCGCCATTGGCTCCGGCTCAGAGATCGGCTCAGGTTCTTCGATTGCGGCTGGTTCAGCAACTTTTTGGATCATTGTGGTAGTGTCATCAACTAGTTTGTTGTCGGTTGTTCTGTCACATTGGTTAATTAAATATATTTTGTGGAACGAAATTTTGCGCAATTATTGCAAAACAAATATTTTATTTCCAAAGCATAGACAAAATCAAACTTTAAAAAATATGTTAATTAAAACGTATATTTTAAAAATAATAGTTAAAAGTTAAGCATTTGAATTATAAGTGACATAAAAGAAAACCAGTAGACCTAGAATGTACACAAATTAAAAATGTACAAGAATCAAATAATCAATAAATTACTGCTTATAAAAATTTGCTTAAATATTTGGTTTAAGTTACAAGTATGACTTTATACAATTATATAAAAATTTTCTTTCAAAACTTTTATTTTTAATATCTAATTAACCATTCCTAGAATATTGTCCCTTGGCGGGGCCTAAGACTTCCTTGATTGTGTTCATAAGGGGGTGAGCACCCTCCCCACAAGTGTTTCTAAACAAAACATGTTCATAAAGTGTTGTCAAAAATATTCTCTTAATTACAAAACAAAACTATTTTTAAAATAGAAATATACCTATATTTTTTATTGGAGAAACATCTCCCACAAACCTATCCATTTTCCGTACATTTATAGAAATGAAATTGAAAGTAATAATGATTTTTGTGCTATTTTTAGTTTTATTGGCTTATAACTTGTAAATATTGAAAGAACTTTAATTTCTCTATTAATCTTCCTCACCCTTGCCCTTCAATTTGACCGTTTTTTACAAACATTGAACTTGCCTGAAATCATCCAGATCAAGAGCCCAGACCATACCTCCCGCCAGACCCATCTCTCTTACATACTCAGACTTGCGACGGATGGTCTCGACGTCATCATACCCCACCCACTGCCTGTCCTTGTAAGCATAGGGGCCCATCAATCCCTTGGGGTCCTTCACCACGGTCCAACCTCCCTGCTTGATATCAGCACAGATTTCATAGTAGGCGAGGAAGCCGGCGGCACGGGTAAACTCGCCGGCCTTGCCCTTCTGGCCGGCGGGCGCATTGAGACCGTGATTGCTAGCGCTGTCCAGGGTAAAGGCCTGACCGTACAGTGGCATACCCATGACTAGCTTGTTGCGAGGAGCTCCAGATTCGATCCAATAGTTGATGGTGTAATTCTAGAAACGATAAAAGATTAATATTATGCAAGTTTTCATATTGCAGTTCTTAAAAATTTGAATTCTATTTGAAAACTATAGACTAATGAATATTTGTTGTAAAATATTTACCGTGTTGAAGTAGAAATATTCATCTTCAGGGTGTTCATAGAAAGGAGCCACATGCCCTGTCTTCTTGTCCCAATGTCCATGGTAGTCGTAGGTCATCACAGCAATCCAGTCCAGGTCCCGAGCAATGCTAGGAATATCATAGCCAACATCCATAATCTTCTTGCTGGGGGACACGGCTGCGGAGAGAAGGTATCCGCGGGGCGCGAACGCCTCCTTCAACTCTCTGACCCAGGCGGCAAAGGCATCCTTGTCCTTGTACCTCTCCTCCTTGCATTCAGTCTGCCAGCAGCTGGGATACTCCCAGTCAAGGTCCAGACCGTCAAAGTTGTATTTGTGGATGAAGTCCATGACGTGTTTGATAAACTTGGCCCGGGCGGACGGATTGTTGACCAACCTACTGTACTTATCGCCCTGGCTGTCGTTCCAACCGCCAATAGCGACGGTAACCTTGATGCCGTACTTTTTAAATTCAGTGACCTTGCCGTAGAAGTCATTATCAATATCAGCCCATGAATCATGGGGCTTGAGCAGCAAGGTAGAGTAGTCAAGAACAGCAAATCCATAAACAATATGGGTACAAATGGTTGGGTCAATATCATCAGGTTTGTACTTTCCAATACCTGGCCTGTACCAAGCCCAGTTGGTGAAGTAGCAGACAACCTTGTAGTCACCAGACAAGGGGCCCTGCAGGGGTGCAGCCTCGGTGGTTCCGGTAAATGGCTTCAATGGCTTTGGTGTTGATGGCTTCCATGCTCCTTCATAATCTCCACTTTCCCATTGGCCGTTGTCGTAATCTCCACTCTCCCACTGGCCATTATCATAATCATTACCATTGTTGTTGTTGTCAGTGTTTTCTCCACCACCCACTGATTCTACGCCTGTTGAGCTGTCGCCATTGGAGGAATCACCACCGCCGTTAGAGGTACATCCCGCCAGTTCAGCATGGTTACATGACATGATTTTGGTGTCCCAATGAGTACCTGCCTGACACTGGAACTTCTCAAACTTGCCGTGAACACAGAAAAGATATGATCCGCAATCATTAGGATTGGCCTGGAAGGCTCCTTCTTGGCAGGCGGCCTTGACAGTCTTGCCATCCTGATATACTTTACCTTCACAGCCAGCATTGATCGGCCAGTCACACAGGCTCTTGGAGGCGCTGAAATGAAGTCCAGGGCTGCAGGATTGCTTCAGCTGGGCACCGTTCACGCACTGGTAGAATGAGGAACAGTCGCCAGGAACGCTGGAGTATTCGTTGCCGGAGCAGGAGCGAGCTATCTCGCTAATGACAGCAATACCGACAGATTCAATTTCGTTGTTCTCAACAATAATAGCTTCGTCCTCATGGTTAAAGACTGAAAAATGATAAATATTGCAAGTTAATAAAATTTTTTATAACTTTTACCATAAAAAGTAAAAGAAATATGGTGAGGGTGTACATTGTTGATTGAAGGTAGGGGCGATATTTCTTCGAATTGTGGAGTTACCCTCCCTCAAAATAGTTATAAACCTTCCCTGGACGTAAAGGAAGCTTCACTATAAAGGAGAACAGTGATTAGCGAGATCTTAAGCAACTTACAGACAGACATCATGTTAATTTTGGATAGAAATAATGATAACTTACTTGATCTTCTATGACACTTGACATTATCCTCCCAGTCACAGGTGAGTGCTAGTTGATCCCAGGCAAGGCCACCAGCACAAGAGTGAAGCACCTTCACACCGTTCAAACATCTAAATTATACGAATTATATAATATACTCACTCAGGTGTGTGACTAATGGGTGAAGCACATTCTAACATATTCAAACATTATGATTTCTACTGTCAGTCTGCTTATATCTCCTAAAAGTGTTGATTGAATTTCATAAATATTTATAATTGGTCCAGAGCAGGATTTAGGCTATTTGGGTATGCTATAATTTGAAACAGACATTATATACGTAGTTTTCCAATTTTAGTGATTTGATAATTATAGATTGTTCTAACTTAAAAAAGCTTGTATAACTTATAAATATTTGATTTTCAACTTTCAGATTTTAAAGAGGGCAATACAAAGCTCTAATTATGTGCTATAAGTATAAAAGTTTTGAGATATCAAGTAGCATTTATACACACGGTTGTTAAATTTAAAAATGTAACCTGTAATATTTCTGGCAGCTAGCAGGATGTCTGTAGTACTGTCCTTCCTGGCACTCTCCCTGTCCTCCTAAATTTCCTGCTGTAGTTGTGGTTGTTGTTGTTGTAGTAGTAGTGGTTGTTGTAGATGTAGTCGAAGGTGTTGTCCATGATGTTGACTCCTGTCCTTGATCCTGTGCAGCCTGACTCCACTTATTGCTAGATCCATCATCCCAGGGATCTGTTTGGGAGGCTGGCTTAGGGGCGGGTGTTACAGGCGGTGCGGGGCGGCGGCATCCCATCACAGGTGCTGGAGTTCCCAAGATGACATTACTGATGGTTGAAAGCAGTGGGAAGGCGTCTTTGCAGCAAAGGTTGGCAAAGTCATCAAGATCCAGGGTGGAGACGGCTACGCCGCCAAAACCAGCTGCCTGAACAAATCTTGCTTTAGCAGCGACATCCTGCATGGAATCATAACCAACCCACTGCTGGTCAGCATTGTTAAAGGCATAAG
This sequence comes from Acartia tonsa, assembly GCA_900241095.1. Lineage (NCBI taxonomy): Eukaryota > Metazoa > Arthropoda > Copepoda > Calanoida > Acartiidae > Acartia > Acartia tonsa. The sequence goes on along the minus strand of LS055629.1, from coordinate 9,110 downwards.
CGCCGCCAACTTCCTGCACCGACCAACCGGCATTTCTGATCTTCAGGCAGATTTCATTGTATCCCAGCATACCTGGCTGTTTGGTCCACTGGCCGGCCTCACCGGGCCCAGACGTAGGAAGACCTACGCCGCCAGGATTACCTCGGGTGGTAAAGGACTGTCCATAGAAAGGAATGCCAACAATCAACTTGGCCTTGTCCGCACCTTTGGAGACGTAGGTGTTCAAAATACGTTCCACACTAGGTCCATTGGCGGCCTGCAGGGGAGCATGATGGTTGGTCTCACCGTCCCAGAATCCGTGCATATCATAAGCCATGATGGTGAGGAAGTCAAGGTTGTTGGACAGGGTGGACACGTCGTAGGCCTTGTTGATGACGGCCTCGTAGCCAGCCAGAGTTGCGCCAACCTGGTAGCCGTTGCCAAGAGATTTCTTTAGAGTTGCCATCAATCTAAAGTGAAATAAAATCATAAAAATAACAACACAATTGCGAATATTTCTTCTTTTCCTTAACAAGTTGCGTGATTTTAACATAAAAAGTAAAAAAAAACATTATTTATGTTTTGTTAGTTTTAAACCTAAATTAAATTAATAAGCTGACATGGTATATGGAGTTTATCAACTTTGGGAGTCAGTATAATTTATAATAAATAATACCTTCACCCCCATGGACGTCCAAGCTTTTTTTTATTGGGGAGGGGGTAAAAATTAAAAATCAAAAGTTTTTGGGGACCCCCAAATTTATTTGGGGAGGTGGGTAATCACCCCTTTACCCACCCACCCCCTTTGGACGTCCCTGCCTCCCCCCTTATTATCATATTTATTTACATAAAAATTTCTGGAGAAAAAAAATCTCCTAAAAATCATAAAACTTTGTGACCTTGTAAAAGCAGCCCTATCAGAATCCGGACCTTTGGCACAATCACTTTGCCAGCACACAGGGAAGTGCCATTCCATTACAATACCGTCAAATCCATGCACCTACAAATATGTTCATTAATCACAAAGATCAAAGAAATAAATAAAAAACGTCTTTAAGCATTTCTTTGTATTATAATATCTAGCTTCTAGGGGCTCTGAATTCGAAGGGATAGGGAACGACAAAAAAATAACATTAGACCCCCAACCCCAAGACCTTCATTTAGAATTAGATTGGACTTATGATTAGCCTTATGTGAGCTTCCCTGAAATTTTGAACTCAATCGGTTCTGTAATTATCGAATTATTAAGCTACAGACAATAAAAAACACCTTTCTACTTAGAATAATAAGATAATTGCCGAAATTATAGTTAAATCTAATTTTTACCTTCAAAAACTTTTGAGTATTGCTAACAAACTTATCCACATTAGCGGGGCTATTCACCAACTTCGAGTACTTATCCCCTGCAGAGTCCGCCCACCCGCCCATGGCAATCAACACCTTGGCGGCGGGATTGCCCTGTCGCACAGTCTTGATAACCCTGGCGTAGTAGTCATCATTGATGTCGGCCAGGGGACCGCTGGGCGCAGGGCTCATTGCGTTCTCGTCCAGCTTGGCAAATGCGTAGACAACGTGGGTGCACTTGCTGGCTGGGATGTTCTCGGGGACGAACTTGCCGTCGCCGTCCCGCATACCTGCCCAGTTAGAAAAGTAACAAACCACCTGAAATATTAAAAATTATATTCTAAAAAGGCAAACTTATATATTTTTATTATCTACAAAATAAAGGGAATCTGGGATTGGACGAAAGACATTAAATGAATTTAAATGATGTGTGTGATGTTTTGACTATCAGATTGAGAATATTTAATAAACCGATAATGTTCCCTTTGAAGCTATTAAAAGTGGCTGACTTAGATTTTGACGTCAAAAAAAATTAACCAATAAGAGGCCAGTAAATACTGTAATTGTCCACTGGTAAAATTTATAGTGGCCTCTCATTGGTTAATTGTTTTGACGTCATAATCTAAGTCAGCCACTTTTACTAGCTTCTTCCCTTCAATGAATTTATTTTATGAGTAAATACATTTAGTTTTTATCAAAAGTAATATTTTTGTGATTATGTGTGCAATTGCAATGGATTTATTATTACATGGATCTTACACCAGATTATCGTATACTAGCTCTAATAAAGTGAAACTTGTAGCTGCCGAATCAATGATTCCTACATCAACCCCTTTATACTATTCCCTCCCCTCCTACTGGAAGAACGAACTGAACAATAAATGATGCCCAAGTTAGCAACTTAATTTGACCACAAAAAATCCATTGCAACTGCAAAGACAGAGAAAAAAATGGAGATTTTATTGTGAGTGTAAAGCTAGATACGGAAACTCTAGGTATTTTAATTTCAATTTTGTCATTTTTGCTATTTTTTCAAATTACAAAACTACTGTCAAATTACCTTCTTTTCATTGTTGTTATACATAGTAAGTTGCTGTGATTTGCCAGAAGGCACCAGACCTCCAGGATATCCAACTTGCAGGATGTATCCAGGTATAAATCTAAAAATCAATATCATATTGGAGGTGAAGATTGCCTTGGTAGCAGGCTCCAATAGATCAAGGAAAAAATCAAATCAAAGTTCATAAATAAATTCTCAATCTTTTCATTTTTTCCAAAACCTAACTTTCATTTATTAAAATTTAAGAGCTGCTTAAAAAAAAGTTATGGATTAACAGAATCAATTTTTTTTACCTGACAAACTGAACATTGGTGCATGTAGCTGTGAGTGCATCAAAGTACAAACCAATAGGACAGGACATCTGTACCCGTCTGCCTGCGGTACAGTGGAAGAACTGGTTGGCCATCACAGGATCTGTGTACACTCCGTCAGACAAGAGGCCGCAGATTTTATCCTAGATAAGATTATTTATTTTTATTTGAAGTGGTGAAAAAATGCCAAAGTTTTCATTTTCGATTATTAAAGGTGTGTGGGGGAAGGCTTATTATGCAAACAAAATATAGAATCTATGTAGAAAACAATGTTTTAATGAAATGGTTCATATTTTTTACAGAAATATGATATTATTTTTTTTTAGTTTAAAAGGGCTACTTTATAAACTAACATCTTTTTTATCAAATATATATTCAAAAACTAAGATTTACATTCTTAATCATTCTACATATAAACATTTTGGACACTTTAAACATATTTACAGTCGTTCTACATAGCATTTATTGCTTTTTTATAAGTTTCTCAATTATCTTATTTTGCATTTAAAGACGACAATGCTTTTCCAATAATCTTATGTTGATACAAAAGAAGCATCAGAGTAAAAATTACCTTGTAAAGAGTTGGAGTAGGAATGGATGCGCAGGTGACGAGTTCAGGCCAGTTACAGGTGCCCTGCTTAGAGTCGAACAACAAACCATCAGCGCAGGTGAATCTGTGAGCCTAACAAAATCAAATAATTTAAATATTTTTTTTTAAATATTTGAAATATTACCGAAGTCAAGCTTTAAAAAAGCATTGTTTTTTGGAAAAATATTCCAAAAACTTCTTAATATTGTGTATTGTTATCAAAGCATTATTTTTTTTCTCAATTTTAAATCATTTGAAATAACTGTATAAAAGCCACTTTCTTTAGTATCAGCCAAATAAATAACTGCCTACCTTTCCATCCTGTGTGCATGTGTAGAATACATCACACCTGTCTGGGCTGGCAAACTGTCCCTGTCCTGTGCACACAAAATTATCCTCCACATCCGTAGCTCCAGTGTCCCAATCATTCTCACCTGATCACGGTCAGAAACTTAAATATTTTTTCCCACCAAAAATTAATTTGTTAACAACTTCATTGAAGAAAAATTTGTTTTTAATCTTTCTGATTTTATTTTTAGGACAAAAATATAATTAGATGACAAAAATAAAAAGTTCAAACGAATTTAAGAACCGTTTTTAATTAAAAGATACATTCTTTTGCATGACCTACATATAGAAAACAACAAATTAAAAAACATGCACAAAGCCAAATTATCTAATATAATTATTGTATAAAAACATTAAAGAAACTAACAAACAATCATAAATGCATGAAGATTAAGCTACAGGAATACAGTCACAAAGAAGAAAGCAAGCAAATAAAAAAAGATAGAGAGAACTTTAAAGCTAAATTAGACAAACAGTCATTAAGAAATTTAAAAAGAATAACAAAAAAAACTAGAAGACAACCAGGTAAAAACACTCAATATAAACACTAACAGGAAGCCTTACTAAAAACAAAAGTACAAAAAAAAAAATAAAAGAATGAGTATTTGAATTATTACTAGAAAAAAAAGATTATTTAATTGACCAAAATGTAATATTGTTAACACAAATTTAATTAAACATTTAAGTATCCATCCCTGACTGTTGCCAGCTACCAGTGTCCTCCCAGTTGCCACTGTCATAATCATAGTCGTTGCTACCACCCTGGGTGTCGGTAGTCAGGTCAGCTACTACCTCGACGTCCGTCTCTGCAACAACACCTCCCTTGGCTGAAATAATCAAATTGTCATTCAATTGTCATAAATTTAAGTTGCTAACATTGACCTCATTTATTGTTCATCTAGTACGATTGGATTATTTTGGGTTAGGTAGGATCAAGAAGACCCCATAGGGTTAAAAATCTGTTTGGACTATGATTGGTTGAACGTGAAATAAATATAAAATTCTATACTGAAATAGATTGTAATTTTAAATATTTTACTTTTTCTTAAAGTAACTATCGAGAAATAACCCCACCTCCTAATATTTAAAATGAATTGAACATGTCATAACCCGACTTGTAGTAATAAACAAGCAAACAAAGAAATACCCACTCCAAATGTTTTAATTTTATTACAAATAGTGTAGGTGGGGTTATGTGCTCAATATGTCACTTTGAGGAAAATTGCCCAAATGTTTTCATTTGTAATGTAAAAAACATCTTACGTCTAAGAATCAAGTTCATATTGGTGAGGAGGGGAGCCTTGGTGCCGCACACCCCCTTGTAATCATCCAGGTCCATGGCCCAGATCATAGCACCTCCGAGGCCGGCCTTGCGGACAAAGTGCATCTTGCGCTTGATGGCGTTGACGTCATCATAGCCGATCCAGTGATCACCCTGAAAAACATATTGGAATAATACCAAATATATCATGTTTAAGCCCAGTTAACAAAAGACAACGGTCGACCTCTGAAAATTTTAGGTCGACCTATAGAAGCTTTAGGTTGACTGATTTTATAAAGGTAATTGTGGGTTGTACTTGTTTAGGTTGACCTACAGAAAAAAATCGGCCGACCTTTAAACGTTAATTGTGAACTGGGCAATAAAATTTTTGTTTTCTACTTCTTCATTTTTAAGGTTTATCTAATTCTATTTTGTATTTTTTGGCCCATTTCTTCCACTCTTTTTTTTGCCTCTCAATTTCTTTTTTTATACTTTTAGCTCTGCCCCCTTGCATCTTTCATTTGAAAATGTGTTAAATAAAGATGTACATATGAAGCATCCCTAAAAATACATTAAACAAATCGTTTGCAAATCTAACAGACAGACAAACGCCTTATTCATGTTTTTGACTATTTATTTAATTTCCTTTAAAAAAAATCCTATTAGTTTTATACAAATTTCTTAATCTCTAGCTCATTAATGTTAATTTTACCTTTACTCCCTGAATTTATAATTTTTACCTTAACAATATAAGGATTATTATCTGAATCCTTTGCCTCCGTCCATCCACCTTCAGCTAGCATCTGACAGATCTCAAAATATGCCAGGTACCCAGGCTCCTCTGTATACTCTCCTCCAGGTCCTATAGATAGATAGATATAAGATATCAAAATATGCCAGGTACGTCTTTAGTTGTGGCCCGGGTTTAGATATTTAGATAGATGGATAAAATAGGTAGATTGAAGAAAAAAAACGTACCAGGACCCTTAATTCTGGCGCCAGGTTTATTTTTGCTGGCATCCTTCAGTGTGAAAGATCTTCCATAGAATGGTGTACCAAGCATAAGCTTCTCCAAAGGAGCTCCCTTGGCCTTCCATAAAGCTAATCCTTTCTCCTAAATTTAAATGGTTATTATCAATTATAAACATTTTTGAAAATAAAGAATATAGAAATTGTTTTGCCTAACAGGCTTAAATTGTTAAGGACTTTTTCAATGTTCTTGAATTTTTAAATTTATTAAATTTTGGTTTCTTAGTTAAAATAAATAACCTTTAATTGAATTATTGCAAGCCTTGCATTTTTTTTTATTTCTAATTAATTCAACCCTGTATATCTGCTAGAAACATAGTCCTTACCGTGTTGAGAGACTGGAACTCCCAGGAGTCATGCTCCCTGGTGTGTAGGGGGGAGTGGTGGTCAGCAAAGTTGTCCCATGACCCATGCAGATCATATGTCATCACATTGATGAAGTCCAACTTGCGCGCGATCCGAGCAACATCATAACCTTCTTCAACACGGAAAGAAGCTGGGGAAACGGCGGCGGACAGCAGCCAGCCGCGTGGGGCAAACTCCTCGCTCAGCTCTTCAACCAGATCGGCAAAGTTTTTCTTGTCGGCCCACTTGCCGTCGCGGTCCGTAGCGCCCGGGTATTCCCAGTCCAGATCAAATCCGTCGAAGCCGTGCTCTTCCATCATGGCGACGACAGAGGCGATAAAGGCGGCGCGCGACTGCTTGCTGGATGCCATGTCAGAGTATTTCTTGCCGCCCTCGTTCCAGCCGCCGATGGCAAGCATAATCTTGAGGCTGGGGTTAACCTGCTTCAGACCAACTGCTGATTTGTAAGATCCTAAAACAAATTATTTATTGATGAATTTATTGAAACATACGAATATTCTCAGATTACTTTTTCATTTTATTTAGACTTTTTTCGAAACAATTTTAGTTTTCCTTTTTAAAATTCTAAATCTTTAAAGTTAACTAAATAAATAAAAACTCAAAAAGGGTACTTTAAAAATGTTTCAAAGTTACATAAGCTGTATAGTTTTCTCTTTCATAGATTTATTCAAGTAAAAGTTTTGGTCAAAAGTGAGATTTAGTATTTTCATAAAACAACTAAGTTTGGGGGTATGTTTAAGAGCTACTCTTGTAAATTCATTCTTTTTTTGCAAGTCCGTCCATAATTAAACCTTAAGGGTTTTTTACCCCTTTAGTCGCTTGTTTGTTTTTGAATTTGTCTCAATCTGGTCGTTTTTGCATGTTATACCAAATAGGAGACTATAAAAAAGAAAAAAATAATGATGCAGGTTAGTTTTTAATTTTATAAACTGTCCATATTTAAAATGAAGCTTCCTCAAAAAAAGATAATTTAAAAGACCGGGCGGTTTTCGTAGAGGCAGCTAGACAGACATCATGCCTAATCATATTATGCCCAGATATTGTTATTTTTTGCTAAAATAAAGTCTTAATCTTTGCAACATTGGAAGCAACATTTAAGATCTAAATTGTTTTTTGTTTGGAGCTGTTTTGAAAAGGTCAGGCCTAGGCGAGTTCATACAGATACAAACTACGTTAGGCTGGCTACATTTTAGCGCATTTTTAATCCCTCAAATTCTTCATATGATTATTCAATAATGTGTAATACGTTCAAGCTAGACAAGAGATAAATTTTGTACTTCTTAAACAGGGTAAGATTACTATATATCACCCTTAAACTTGTATTAATAACTAATCCCCATAAGGTAGTTTAATATTACAATAAATTCCATATTTTATGACGTTTGATTTAGTCAACTAATAGCCACTGTCAAAAAAAAATAATAATATTTTCCATTTTTTTAGATCCTATATAGTTATTAAGCTTTGACTTAAATATCAATTACAAGAATAGAAAAATAGTTATCATAAATTTTGAGCCAGCCTACCCGTGTGTCCTACATATCTGTCCAGACTAAAAGAAACAGGTTTGAAATATCCAAACTAAATACTAAGGAAGAGAAAGCAAAGAGAAATTTTAGAACATTTTTGCTTTAAAACGTTTTGACAATACAACCAATTCAGAATATAGCAAACGATAGCTATTTTCTGTCCAACAGAAAAGTAAAGAACCAATGATAGCCAATAATTTAAAATAAACTTTATAAAATAGCATATTATGATAATATTAAAATATTATGTAAAGGTTAGGTATGCCTATTTGTAAATAGATCACCTTTGTAGGGATAAGCACACCAAAGTGAAGATAAGTACGCTTATCCAAAATAGGTATGCCTACATCTTTTAATGTGACTCCATCTATTTTGTTGCATTTAGTTTGATTTGATGTAAATCCCCAACAATCATATACAAAATTACCCTTTCTGTAGATTAAAATTAGTAGTTGAAATGTTTAGACACTCAACTTAATGAACCATCCAATAAAAATTCAATAAAAGTCCCCAAAGTTGTTGAGCCAACGAATAAGAAAACGTTACTACAAAACTATGAGGGCTAGTGTAATAAACAGCCTAATGTCCTCTCCCTCCCTGCATTTAGACTAACAAATAAGTAGAATAAGTTTGAAATATACAGGGTTCAATAATAAGGGGGGGTCGTGTGGAATAATTTAAGGTCCGACTTTTACAGTACATATCTTTACATATAGATTTTGGGAGTTTGAGAAATAATTTAATTTTTTTTACTAAAATGTGCAAAACAAAGAGGTTTTTAAAACCAATTATAATTTAGAAGCTGTGTGTTATAAGTTATTGTACTATTGAACTCTTAACTTGCGTACATTATCGGTTTACTGGGTGTCTCTCATCAAATTTAATTAAAATTTCCTTATTTAAAACCCACGATAAATTTATGTAGTCTTATCTCTCATATAACGCAATAATGCTTGTAACGTTAACCGTTATGATAATGACTAGAAAACTAGATATTTTATCTGAAAGTTTACAAAGATTTTTATTGTGGAGCAAGAACAGAACAAAATAAAAGGGGTCGTCGCGAAAAATGCTAAAATTATAACTTTTTTTAAATTATACAATAATAAGAATAGTCATTTCTGGCATCGTGTTATAGACATCTTTCCGCGGATATAGAATGTACAATTATAAGATTAAAACCAGTTTTTTAGCAAGTGCCTTCGGCACCTGGGGGCTAAAAAAACTGGTTTTAATCTTATAATTGTACATTTTTATATTCGTAGAAAGCTGGATATAATACAATGCTAGACAT
>LS055627.1:2362-14748 GCA_900241095.1 Acartia tonsa | reverse complement strand
CCCCCCCCCCCCCCCCCCCCCCCCCCCCCCCCCCCCCCCCCCCCCCCCCCCCCCCCCCCCCCCCCCCCCCCGTTTACGTATAACAGACCATTAGGATTCTTACATAGGTCATCTGAAAGATGCAGTCCTATCATTAATTTAAAGATCTTACCAGACAAATACACACACACAAACCCAAATACTTTGCTATAGAAATAGTGTTTCTTTGTCTTGAATGTTAATATTAAATTTTATTCAAATGTTTCGTATTAACACTAAATAAACGTGTGTGGTACAAGTAAGTACAATAAAAATATATAAATATATTACCTTTATTTTATGCAAAAAAAAAGTTTTTAAATGAATTCTTTTTATTCAAACAACAGAACAGAATAAAATCTTAGTTTATATTAACAATTGTGTTGTCAATTAGTATCACATTAATGAAAAGCTAACTACATTTTAGCAATCAGAATCTTTTAAAAAAATATTCACATAAGTTATTACTTATAGTCTAGATGAAATGAAATAAAAAGATTCTTTAAAACTGATTATTAGTGTTTGTAAAGAAACTGCTTTAGTGTCTTAAGTCGAATATTGTTGGTTTTACAGAGTTGTGGCCAAATTCATGATAGATCAAATAAAAAACTAAATTAATACTTATAAAGCTACGACAAACCCAGAAAATTGCACTGAAAATACAACACCCTGAAGACACAATAGTAGAAAATGAGTACTTATATAGTTGCTACGCAACAAAACACAGACAAGTCTACTGCCACAGCCATAAAACTCACGCTTTAGAGTGTCTCAACTATTTCAGGGAGGAAGGGATCATCGACGGTTCTATTAATCTGCTACCAGGGAGAGAGGGGATGTTCGATTGAACAAAGCTGTCTCATTCGTTGTATCAAAAACTTTGGGTACTTTTATTGAAGTTCAAAACTAGTGGTGTACAAACTTTTAACCAATAATCTTAATCTACAAAAGGAGTGATGTTTGTTTATCATTTTGTATATCAATTTAACGTCAATTGCCTTATCTTTTAGGATTCCTGATTTACAACACAACTTTCCCAAAAATCTTCAAGTTACAAAAGATCAAATTTAACATTTGAATAGTCCATTGTTCTATCCTTTAATCCCTGACTATTTTAGAATGAGTACATCCATAAAGTAAAAACTGTACCAATATCACTATGATTTAGTATTGCGTTTATATTGTGTCTGCTTATTTCACTCAATGTGACTTTCGACTTTGAAAATAACTGAGATGGGGTTAGTTTTTCTAACCTTGCGAGTGGCCCTTACACCTCGGAGCCTATACCTGCGGGGCTATCACGTACCTAATGTAACCTAACCTAACCTGACCTAAAGCAGTAACAAAAAAAACTAATCCCCTCTCTTCTTTTTAAATTTTCTTTTTAAAAATTGGAGGTGGTTCTGTGATAAACCACACATTTCAAGAGGAATTAATTACAATTTTGTTTGGTTTTCTACATTTAAGTTTTTTTTGTCTTTCAGTTCTAACAATGACAAGTGTCAATGTTCGTTTGTCCTACCGTTCCAGAGCTTCGCTTTTATGAATGTTGTCAATAAAGATAGAGTATGTAATTATTTTTACTACTATTTTTTTCTTGTTATATATAAATGTAATACTGGGTCAAAGTACATTGTGAGCAGTGAAGCCAATATTTAATGATTGTGCCTAATTTTACCCTTATTCATTCAATAAATCATGGGTGCCGTTTGGATTCATTAATCCGTAAATCTGAGAAATTGAAGGTAGCCAAATTCAATGTAAATGCTTCTATTCTTTTCTTCTCTCGTAATTCCAATAGCCGTCTTTATTGGAGGTAAAGAAATTGCAATTTACAACTGAACATAATTCTTTTTGACACCCATGCTTTACAGTGACGAGCGACATTTTCGAGACCACTTTTTATCAATTTCTGAGAGACTGAAATGGTCGATATCCATAGAACATCAGTTACTGCATTATAACATTAGAATTAATTACTTTTGCATACTGTAAATGTATTGTAACACAAGCATATTCAATATTTCAGGAACTATTTTTAGAGTGAGACCCTTTTTTTCTGGCATAGTGTGGAATATAATGGAGAAGGCAGTGATTTAACCTATAGTTTAACCTCTCTCAAATTCCATAGAATGTTTATAAACCCTTTTTTACAGTATGGTATTAAGATGTTTGTTTGTTTGTATTAAAAGTGATCTTTTGGTCCACTTTTCAGGGATGTTTTATATCAATCATGCATGCTATGCATTAAACAATTGAAATTTTTTTTAACAGCGAATACTTTTAATGATTATTTAAAGAAAAACCTTTCTATAATTAGGCACTATCCGTCCGTAAAAAATGGTTAGCACTTTTTTATATTAATTTATGCATGTTAAAATTGATCTATCGATTAAAAAACTTTAGATGATAATTCCTGATGCAGTTAAGTATATATGATTAAGAATGCGTAGCGTAAATGATTTTCGACTAATTTTCGTTAATCATATATGAGCAGGATCCTATCATTGCAAAGAACTGGTTCTTAGTCAACTGTATCTAACCTAAATCATGCATCAAAATTTTTCTTCTCACACTTAAAGATATAGGGAAATTGCATTGTACTAGGGCTAAAATAAAAATCTATACTTAAAAATTCCCAGTCAACCCTTAAACAATAATAAAGCGCCAAAAGCTACCCCTTCCCCCTTTCTCAAATGTCTCAATGGGTGGCCTGAATTTTAGGCAAAAGCTTTGAATGGGCGGGTTCGATAGACAACCCCCCCCCCTAACGCTTCCGGAGGGCGGGTTAAGTGGGCGGAGAAATATGTAGGTGTTTTTTTGCTATATTTGGAAAATATAAGAAAAGTAGAACATTTTATAATATTTTTTATTTCTTTAGTATTCTTCATGTTTGTAAACTTAATAATATCAAAATGAAAAATTTAAAGTTATATAAATCTAAGAAAATGCACTAAATAGTTATCGAAGGAGCATTTATTTTTGTAGATTAAGGCATTCCCCTTCAGCTTCTATTATTCTTACAGAAATAAATAGATAATGAATCTGTGAAAAATCATTGAAATTTCTATTAGCAATTGCCAATTAGAAGTCGATATTATTTCTGCTATGATCACTTTTTATTAAAAACCACGACGTCAATATGTTCAAATAACATGTGGACAGTATTGACTGGAATTCTTACTGTATAACTACTTATTAAATATTAAAATGTTGTCAGCTTGTTATTTCTGCGCTACTTATTATTTTTTTTTTCTGCAAAAGTAACAACCTTTATTCCTGACTTCTAAGGCTGGATGAATCATAAAATATTGAAAAAAAGGATGCTTTTATAAAATATTTAAACCAAAGCCGAAAAATGGATTGAAGGGGGTGAAAGAAAAGCTTTAAAGGGTAAAAGTTTGGTGTTCTAGGAATGATACACATATTTTATTACAAAAATAGCTGTAATTATTATATGTCAAATGACTTACTTTTTACTTTACAGAGAGAGATGGACAATGGGCTGTTTATTACGCTAGTTTTACAATAACGTTTTTTATTCGTTGGCTTACCAACTTTGGGAACTCTTAATGAATTTTAATTGGTTGGTTTATTAAGTTAACTGTTCCAACGTTTCAACCACTAATTTTAATGTACATAAGTTTTTTTTGTGTGTCATCGTCTTATCCCTTCAGATCACTTGATGTTAGTTTAAGTGTTTAGTAAATCATTAAGCAGAACAAAAACCATGGATTAACAAACAGATAAACTAAATTGGTCATTAAAAAAGGAAGAAAAAGAAAGAAGGACATAAGAATAGAAGATGAAAAGAAATATTAATATGTATATGTCTCGGTTGCATGACATATGAACCAACAGACAAATAAAATTGTATACTGAAAGCTCTTTAGAAAAGGGATATCTTCATCAAAAGTTCATACTCGATCTTAAAATCTATGATTCTTTGATTCTTCATAGCGGTCTGACAGATAAAGTGAAATATATAATATTTTCGATACTAAAAAGTATTAATAATACATTTTTTTTTACAAATAATTAAATCAATTTTTTTTAGCTAAATCTATATAATCATAATTTTCTGAGTTTTGTATGAAATTATTTTTATGTTTTTAGTAAAGTCATTGATAGAATATTTTATCTTAATCAAAATCTTTTTGGTGGATTTTTCCCCATCAAAAGTTCCCAGAAAGTAAATTATACAAAAGTTTGTAAAATGTGTCAACTATACGTATTGATATTCTATTCATAAATTGATAACTTATTTTATTACAATTTTAGAAAATGGCAAATAGTAAAATTCAATTTGATTTTTAGTTTGAAGGATAATCCTTATAAGATCTCGGAAAGAAATGTCTATATTACAGCAAAAGATATTTGTGGGAAAAAAATTCCTTTAATCATTTTTAGTACTTTATTATTCTTATAAACTGTACAAAAAATATCAAGAAAATACAATTATGTTCATTATTTATAAGAAGCGCATCAGTAACAAGCTGGAATAGAATTGGAATGAATAACACACATTAAGGTATACAGAAAAAATAATTAAATCTAGTTTTTAATTTTTAGTATATATTGTCAACGAATTAGGGCTAATAATCTTATGTCTATCAATGAATGTTTCAAATTATTCAATAAAAAAAATAGGCCAATTTACTTGACTCGGTTCGACTGACAAACGAACATACTTTAGTTATAGAATAACTTCTCCTTTGAAAAATGAATGAACTCTAAAAATTACTGAAAGAGACCGAACTGTAGGAAAATCAATAAATCAAAAGTCTCCAACCATCTTTTAACCAACTCAGGTGCAAGAGAAAACAAGGATGACAATATTCAAATTAGCATAGAAAAACAGGTTTTTTTTGTAGCATAGCAAATATACACTATTATAAATTCTTCTAACACATAATTCGTATGTAATATCAAACAAGAATGTCAAATTTCAGAACTTAGTATATACAAAATTTTAATGATGTTCCTTTTTTTATGACAAAATTAGTGTTCATGGTTAAAAGGATATATTAAGGAAAATCCCTGGTATTCCAATAGATTCGCTCTTAGCCTTTATGGGATTGGATACTACCAATTTTTTCTTGGGGCTATATATTTTGAAAGTTGTGTCGCATCCCCTCTCTCCAAAGCCAAATAGCTTAGAACCTGCCATGGACATACAAGCACACAAAATACACAGACAGGCTGACAGAAATACATAGCTAAAGAGTAGCTTATTATTTTTAAAATGGGGTTAAATTTTAGGAGGAGGGGCACCAATAATTCCTAATTTCACGCATTTCATTTCAAAATTGTGAATTTCAAGCTCTAAAAGTGGTAAAAATTGGTGCTACTCTTTTTTTTCAATCAACCTTTATTCTTTATTTTATTCAATATTAGTACAGTTGACTTAGTAGCATCCTTATGGACAATTATGTTCAATAACATATGTTAATTTATGATGAAATTATTGATGTCAAATACATGGCATTAAGTGGCCTTTGCTGACATTACGTTATCTTGGTGACATTATGACTACTGTTGATGAAATCGTAATAATCTCAAAAAAGATATGGATGTTCGTTCGTTCAGTCTCCTTATTTGCTCTTAAAAAGCAGAAATATATTTTTACTTTTTATTCTATTGTATATAGGTTTTTTGTTTGTTTGTAGATTAAGATTTCAATAACCGCTAAACCTATTGAGTTACATATTTTAGGGAAGCTTCATATAGGTCCCATGATGGTTTTAGCCTATTTTGGTCTTAAGATATTCTGTGTTTAAGTCTTTGTTTAGTTCTAGACTATTTTTCCTGCTCTTAACCCCTTTGAATACAAAACCCCTGGATTTTAGTGGCAAAATCGCTAGTCTTTAAAAAGGTATCAGAATAATAGGTCTATTTTTAGTAGGAAATAGAGTAATCTGTCAATTTCAATGTTGAAATCAAACCAAACACCCAGGGAAAAATCAGGGAGAATGGGATGGATAACTATTTCACTCTTTTTATAGTCGTTGCAGACTGTCTTTTGTAAAACCTTTATGCCCAAATTCAAATCTCATTAAATGGCCCTTATCCGTTTTATTCTAACTATTTCTTAGATTTTAAGCATAAAAAAGGCAAAAGGGCTGTCAAATTTTAAATTAAATGATATTTCTTTATATTTTGTTTTTATATTTTAAAACATATATGATTAATCTTAAGAAGATTTAGCTTTTTGATTTGTATTCTGTTTTTCTTGATCAGATTATTATTATTACATATACTTTTATCCATGTAAAAATTTTATTTTCCCAAAAGTAGGAATTTTGTAGCATGAAATTTTCAACTTATATCATGTCAAGTATATATACACTTATATTTTAGCTTTGTCCACTATTCTTAGGATTACAGAGGAGAGATATATCACTAGAAAATAATTATTGTCTCATGTAATTCAAAGCTCCCTCAATCAGTCCTTCCAATCAATGTTGCGGAGCCAGAGCCGGGAGCCGTAGAGCCGCCATATTTTGCTGGAGCCGGAGCTGGAGCCGTAATTTTCGTTAAAAAACGGCTCCGGCTCCGAACTAGATAAACAAAGAGATTTTTTATAAATTATAATTTGGTAACTCTGTTTTGTCATGTGCAAATGCCCCATTTAAGTTTTTCAAGTCCATTTTTATCAAAAATTGAACTTTTAAAACATTCAAAAGTCAAAAATGGACGTGGGAAAAAAATAACGAGTTTTTCTTGATTTTAGGTCGGAGCCGGAGCCGCCATCATCACTGACGGCTTCGCGGAGCCGCCATCATCACTGACGGCTTCGCGGAGCCGGAACCGGAGCTGCACCAAAATGAAACGGCTCCACAACGCTGCTTCCAATCTAAAGATACTTCCCACCCAGACCCGTCTACCTTAGTCTTCAGAGCCATTATTGTTTATAGTTATAGAATGCAATGTAAGAAATTGTCTCTTTGTTTAGCTTAAAGAGATAGGGAAAGATATTTTAGAGGAAATTCAAATTATTTATAAAAATCATTTGCATTGATCCTCTAATGGCCGAACTTGTCTGTAAATTAGACTGAAACCTACCCAGAACTTATACATAAAATTTAAGCATCTACTTGTCCAGAGATTTCAAATGTTTATTGTTACACACCTTTAAAGTCATATCATAAAGAGTAGTAAGGTATTTGTGTATTTAAGAGCTAGCTAATTTATTTTTTTTTTGTGTTAGAGAAGCTACAAATAGTTCCCAGGATGGTTTTATTTTCATATTTTTTACAAAGTCTAGGGATAGATTTATTTTACTCCTCCTTCCCTCCTACTTTGAAATCAGAGCTCCTAGTTGCTAGGGAACGAAGCCACTGTCACAAAAAGATAAAATAGTATCTATTGATAATTTATTTGATAAAACTTAATATCCCATGGCGTCCTAAATAACATTTAACCTCCTATCCCATAGTAAGATTACACCTGAAATTTATAAATATTTTCAAAAAATTTACTTGACAATAATTTTTGTCAGAAAGGTTCATATTTCAATTTTTAGCTCTTTTTAACCGACGACACGAAGATTGAGTAAGATGAAATAGACTTGAATGTGTCAATTATATTAAAAAATAAATTAATGAAAATTTTGTTAATTAAATATTTTATACAAGATAAATACAGCTTAAAAACATCTCAAGACTTAATCTGAAAACTACTAAAAAGCCTGAAGCCATCACTGGACTTATATGAAGCTTACCTAAAATAGAGAACTCAATCAGTTCTGTATTTGTTAAATTCCAAATTTCAGACAAACAAATTTACTAAAGGAATGGAATAGATAGTTTTAAAACCTATAATTCGGTGTAAAAGGGTTAAAAGCATAAGTAAGTAAAAAGAGTGTAAATGGGTTCGACCTCTTTAACCCTTTATCTATGATTTGTGTTCTTACAATATTCTCAAAATATTTCTTAAAATATAAATTTATAATCCGTTCAATTTTTTTTTATATTTTTTTAGTAGGGGACGGTGTAGAATGTTTTCCGGGGTTATTTTCCTTAGGAAGCTTGTCCTAACTATCCCTAACCAGTCTTTGACCTATATTAAACTTACCTGTGTAGTAAAACCAAGCTTGTTAAATATATCAGGGTACATTCGTATTTTATGGTACTATCACCTATTTCGTCTTCAGACCATCCATATACACAATATTTAAGAAATATCATATTCTTGCATTAAGCCCCTTCGGAAAGTTTTAATTTTTCAGAATATTTTTCTTAATTGTGTTTTAAAAAGTAAAATATTTATACGAAAAGGAAGAAACGTTTTGCCTCTGAGAAACAAAAATATTTCAAGTTGGAATAATACAGCAAAAAATATTTGCGAAATATATTATTTAAGTTTATATGGGCGTCTTACCTAAGATGTAAATTGCCTCAAACTATTTTAATAGTACAAAGCACCTCGAAAAGCAAAACTCAAAGATATTCTATAATTTATTAAAAGATAGACAAGCAACCCTTTGATTGCACTTCCTATGTCTGGAAGTCCTAACTGTTCAAGGCATTGAGTTACATCTGTTCATAGGCCAAGGCATTTCCCCTACTCTCACTATTGATGTCACGCGCCTGACATAGCAGCGGTGCGTATAATCTTAATGTCTTTAGTATGACGCGGTGTGGCCCAGACTTGAATCCGGCACCTTCTTGACAGCAAGCCAACACGTTACCAATTACGCTTATGCAGCTTGTATATGAAAAAATCTGACCCTTTGTCTGTGATATAATTTCCTCTTATCCTTTTTCAAAATTTGCTGTAAAATACCCATTATAAATATTGTTTTAAAAATTATCTATATATTGTCTGAAACTCTTATGATTGATAGCTGTACTACTGAACCCTTCTATTTAAAATGACAGTTCTGAAACAACAAATATTGATCGCCTAGAGCAATTGCACTTATTGTACATAGTTTCCAATTCGCGATGTAGACATAAACTCTAGAATTTTTATGGAATTTAATATGGGTTTCACTAACCACTAATCGATTCAGTTATAAATTTTTGTGAAGCTTCTAAGGTAGCGCTATTACAATGATAATAATAATTAACTTTGGTCTTGTTTGATATAATTGAAGCATATTTTTCAACAGAATTAATTACAAAGTACATGATGTATAAAAATTGAAATACAATCATTGCAATCCAAATATTTTAGAACCCAATTTTCTCACTATAATTTTCATGGGACAATTTTTATTTCTTATTTTTTCTTATCAGACTTTTATCAGAGGTTAAGAAAATACACTTAATCTTGTTAAATTTATATTTTATACTCAATTTTAAATAATAAAAAGCTGATTCAATTTGAGTTTCCACGGCTTACAATATCAAAAATAGTAATTTTTAATAAATTATTTTGGGTGGGAAGATGGTTATTTTTCTAGTGACGATTTCTCTCTTGAAGGTGATGGGACATTCCTCAAAATGATTATAAACTTTCTCTGAACCTATTAGAAGCTTCACTACAAAGAAGAACCTTATAAACTTTTAATGAACAAACAGACAGACACAATGCGCACACCGACATTATGTTACTTACCAGAGATAAGGCTGATTTTTTAGCGAGGATGTGATGACCGTTGCAGGTCTACTCTTTAAATCTTTTTGTCCGTCGGTGTATCGGTAATATTTTTTGGCCAGCTGCTGAAATAATGGGTTAAAATTCATATGAACACTAAGCATCTACTCTACAATTAATTTTGTCTGTCTTTCTGTCTGTTATGCTTACTTGCAAAATCAACAAACTTGTCTGTTCTATTTTATTTTATATTTTTAAGAGCTTCGCTACTTATCGATTGTGTCATTTTTTTCTTAATATTCTTGTAAGTCAACAACTTAAATATGTTGTGTATATTACTTTTTTTCTCCAAAATATTTCAATGTGTGTATTTGACCAGAAGAGACGAAACAAATTTTTACAATAAAGTTTTATTCCTACAAGAATATTTGTTAAAAGGTTGCTAAATATACATATATCTTACGAAACACTGCTTCGCGTGTTTTAGAAGTAATTTAATGTTCGTTTGTCAAACAATATGAGTAATTGAATTTCGCTTTTCTAAAATACGTTTTAGTAAAAAAGTTAGCTTGTTATTTTAAGTGTAAGTTTACCATTTATGGATATTATTCTTCAACTTTTATTTTATTAAATGTTTAACTCCTTGCTTTTGCTAAAATATCAGAGATACGGGGATAGAACATTGGAGACATATTATTCCTCCCTCTTAAAAAAGATATTTTTAAAAAAATTCTGTCTTTAGTATACCTATAGAAAATATTGGAAGGAAGAAATGGTTAAAGATGAAATTAAATATCATTATCCTCTCCCTCCCTTAAAATATACAAATATCCAGAAGAAGGGGTTAGAAAAGAGTTATTGTACCTTAAAAATTATTTTCTAAACAAGTACACTTGCTTACAAAGTATTCTGGGATAAGACAAATAATGATGAATTGTTGCAGACAGGAGGATGTGAGGCCAATTGGGGGGTTAAAGAGGGGAAAGAATTCCTTCCAAATTTCGTATTTTAGAGGGATGTTGCCATGCCTCTTTCTCTCCTTTATGATGGATATTCACTTTTATTATGATAAACAAAATTTTCCTTCTGTAAATTTAAATAATTGGTAGAAAAGTTTGAACATAAGTCCCCAAAATTTTCAATCCAGGGAATGAGAGAACGTGTTTGTATAGCTTGGAGACAAGTAAAATTTACAGTCAGATGTCCTATTCCTTTTGAATTATATAAGACTAGCGGCTACGCCCCTAGAGGCCTCTAGGGGCATTTCTGGAGGGGAAGTCGAATTTGATAACCCAATTTCTTATTTTTTTGGGGGGTGGAAATTTTTTTTTTTTTGGGGGGGGCTATTTTTAATTTTTTGGGGGGGTTGGTGGTGTCCCACCCCCCAAGAAAATAGTTATAAACCTTCCCGGGACCTATGAGAAGGTACCCTGTTAAGGAGAACCCGATCGGTTCAGCGGTTAGCGAGATCTTTCGGTACAAACAAACACACAAACACTAAGACACTCAAACATCCTGTTACTTTAGTATAAGGATTAGTAGATCACATTAAGCAAATTTTATTGAAACCGAAGAAATCACATAATAATATTACAAATATAACAACTTTATAATAGTCATTCATAGTATCAAAATATAATTTTTAGTATGACAAATAACCGGTTTTAATTCAGTGGAAATTAATTGGATTACATACTGAAAAATAAAGCATTTATTTTTTTGACCTCAGCCTGTTAATTCTGGCCAGTTTTAGTATGTACTGAACATCCTCAATTTCTGGTACCTACAAAAATATATACAGAAATTTATCTACAACGTTAGTGTCCACTCGTTGTCAATGTTCTTCTACTGCTACTTTGTCAGACATGTGACAATAATGATAAAAATAGGAGATCAAGGGTTGGTTGTCTGTATTGCTAAAATGAAGGAATGCCTCAAAGGGTGTCCTACTGCTGGCTTAAACTAAAATGAGTTTTTTTTAACCTGATATCCACTCATATTTTCTTAAAACGTTAAATTTTGGATTTTAAAAAAGTAAATAAAATTACCATTTTGTCTCTCTGCTTTCTCAAGCTATCAATTATATTATAAACATCACTGTCCTTCACTGAATTCTAAATAAGAAATATACATTTAGTTTTAGTAGGAATGGTAGTTTATAATTCAAATTGTTCACAATTTTGGGAGAAACCTTTTGGATTTGATTTCTGTGTGTAGATTGTAAGTTTCTCAGTTTTTTTTTCTTAAAATATTTATAAACCTATGAGAAGCTACCATGTAAATGAGAACCATTTCGGTCTATTGGATAGCGAGATTCTTCGGTACAGACATACATACAGAGATTCTTTTACTTTATTATAAGGATATGCGGTTTGAAAAAGTGGGGATAGAATCTTACTCTTTTAAGTATGACTGAAAGGACCAGGAATAGTCCGGATCTCTTAATCCCTTCTTTACAGTGGATAATCACATTCGAATCTTTGTGAATCATGTCCCAGATTTCTTCTAAGGTTTCTAAAATAATTTCATAATTATTATGGAAGCAGCTTATATCGTCTTTGAAGAAATGAAGTCATACAATACAAACGACCAATGATAGGCCAGTTTATATTTTACCATTGGTCAATTGAAATGTATTTTATTACTGACCTATCATTGGTCATTTATTTGTATTGTATAACGTAATTTTTTTGTAGGCATTATAAGCTGCTTCGTATTATGTATCTGAAAGCTTAATGGCAATAACCCTGCAAACATGTTATGAAACTCTAAGCCGGGGCCCCGCGCCCGGGGGTGGGGCGGGCGGGGGGTGGGACGGACACCCC
>LS055626.1:0-14750 GCA_900241095.1 Acartia tonsa | reverse complement strand
TGTGAACTTCTTTTTGATGAGAAAATGATGAAGGAAAAACAGATTACTAAACATAAGAATCTGTTCCTTAGGTGGGTCAAGTTTTTTTTTAATAGATTAAATTACACTTCACAATGTTTTAGCACAATCAAGAAATTTCCAGTATGGCTTCGAAACCTATTGATATCCAATGGATTAGAACCAGTTCTAAACCATACTGAACAAAACATGTATAGCATTGTATTCAGACAATTTTCCACTAATTTAAAAATAAAAATCATTATAATTTATAATATTAATACTAGTTTTGTTATAACAGGGGCCATCGATACCTCGGGGCTAACGAAACTTGTTATTAAATAATGTTTTTCATTTTAATATCCGCGGAAAGCTGTCTATAATATGATTTTATAATGGTACTTTATCAAACTGTTCATTAATGAATTTTTTTTAGATTCACTCATGAGAATCCAAAGGCCCAGAAATATCTGATGGGCGGACTTGAGAAGACAGTAGAATCACAGGAAGCAGCCCTTCTTCCAAGGTAAAATTGAATAAATCTGATCCAAAACAAGGATCCTGTCCACAAGTAGTGTAGCAAGAATATTTGATAAAATAAATAACAACAAACAGTGAAACATGAATGTTAGATTTAAAACTTTAAGGAAATTATTCTTTATCAATAACTAGCGGCTACACCCCCTAGAAGCCTCTAGGGGCACTTTAGTTAGGAGGGGGAAAAGTCGACTTCATCCCATTTCATTTCCAAAAATAGTTTAAAACCTTCCCAGGACCTAAAAGAAGTTTCACTGTACAGGAGAACAATATCGGTTCAGCGGTTAGCGAGATCCTTCGGGACAGACAAAAAACGCTCACTGCTTTATATAATAGGATAGGTAGTCGGTCTTATTGGCAGGAGTTGTATTAGTTTAAGAGAAGTTGCTAACAGGGAACTCATTTATTGGTCAGTTAGTTCTTCCAATAAAACCCGCTGCGAGTTTCACTTTATTGGAGAACATGAAAATCTGGTGTAACATCCAAGTATTAATATATCCATTTATACCACCGCTAACCAAACGTTAAATTTTCAGAGTGCCCCACATCCTGAAGGAGATGTTCGAGACGGACATCCTTGAGGAGGAGGTCATCCTGGAGTGGAGCAAGAAGGTGTCCAAGAAGTATGTCGGCAAGGAAATTGCACAGAAGATCCATGACAAAGCTGCACCCTTCATCACATGGCTTAAGGTTTGTTGCATCATCGTAGGCAGTGTTTCGGAGCCGGAAATCGTGGAGCAGCCATATTTTGCTGGAGCCGGAGCCATAATTTTCGTTTAAAACGGCTCCGGCTCCGGACTAGATAAATAAAGAGATTTTTATAAATTATAATTTGGTAACTCTGTTTTGTCATGTGCAAGTGCCCTTTTTAAGTTTTTCAAGTCCATTTTTATCAGATGTTGAACTTTTAAAACCTTCAAAAGTAAAAAATTTAAAATATATTTTTTATGGGGAAAAAATATGTCGAGTTTTTCTTGATTTTAGGTCGGAGCCGTTTTTCCAGATACGGCTCCGCGGAGCCTGAGCCGGAGCCGCATCAAAATTAAACGGCTCCGAAACACTGATCGTAGGAATCATTTTTGTTTCTTTGTCTCTAGATAGTCCTTTTATAGTTGTGAAGCTTCTTTATAATACACTTTGTCTGTCCGACTCAGTCAGTCCAAAGCGCCATAGGGTTAATGTGGTTTTCTCAGCTGCTACTTAAAATAGACACCTGATTTTGTTTTGTTAAGACCATCTATACCATTGAGCATCCAATTTGTAATTTACTTTGTCCGTCTTTCT
The DNA here is from genome assembly GCA_900241095.1 of Acartia tonsa. Taxonomy (NCBI): domain Eukaryota; kingdom Metazoa; phylum Arthropoda; class Copepoda; order Calanoida; family Acartiidae; genus Acartia; species Acartia tonsa. Next base: position 12,932 of record LS055626.1, on the reverse strand, counting down.
GTCACATAAACTACAAAATGTAAATATTAAAAAATAAAATAAAAAAATATATGAGAAAGGTTTCGTGGTTATTTCTTTTGATCATATGATCAAATTCTATTGAAATTTCCTTGTTCGTCGTATTCCCATCCAGGATATTTGAGCTCATTAAGTTGAGTGTTGAAACGTTTAAACCACTAGTTGTAATCTACATTATGGTAATTTTTGTGTATTATCATTGAGGAATATCAAATTATCGGCCATTGTCTTATCCGTTTAGATCTCCGACGAAACTAATGATATATCTATTTAGGAGGCAGAAGAGGAAAGCGATGAGAGTTCTGATGATGATATTGACGTTGACTTTGATGAAAGAGCTAAGATATCCAAGATCAAGGTATGTGTTCCGAAGAAAAACTTGACAAATTTTGGGCGTTACCCATCACAGAGCATTGTCGAGCACAGAAAAAAAAAACTTTTTTAGAAATAATTTGATTCAAAGTATACTCGCAGATGAATAAAATAACGATGCTTTATCCCTTCTCCTCCTACTGGATGAACGAACTGACCAATAAATGAGGTCCATATTTGCAAGCTAAATTGACGACATATTTTCCCTGTCAATTTTGTTAATACATTTTACTTTACAGGAGACGAGCGCAGAGCCAGAGAAGGCTACCACCAACGGTAACGGTAGCGCTGCTGCTGGCGGTCAGGCGGATGATGACAACAAGGAGGAGGAAGCGGATGATATTGATATCGACGACATTTAAACACTTAAAAAGCATCTGCTGCTGCTACTGCTTTTTCCAGGTATTACTAGCGGCTGCGTCACTAGCATCTAGCCTAAAACCTAAAAAATTAGGAATGGGTCGCCAATTTTTGCGAATAAATGGCGAATTCGCAAAACATATGCAAAAAAAAATCAAAAAAATAGCCTAAAACCACCGCAGGACCAGTAGGTTTTTTCCCTGAAGAGTAGAATCTAATCGGTTCAAAGGTTACCGAGATCTCAAGGGACAGACAGACATCATTCTACTTTGTATTATAGATAACTTGCCAATTAAAGCTTGAAATCACTGCTGGAAGGTCTCCTTTTATAAGCAAATATTAAGAATTGTCAATTATTCAAATTCTAATTTAGGTTGAAACTGGTGGAGGACATTTTTCTTTCTTCAGTATCCTCACACACACACACACACACAGCAGTAATAATTCACCCTGGAAGCTTTATTCATTTAGTATACAAATGTATAAATCCAACCACACACACCAATCACACACTCACACACAAATAATTTCCTATTATATAACATAGACACTGAGACAGTAACAGTTACGGTGGTGAAACTGTTTTTTTCCCCTGATTCCAATCAACACCTAAAAAAAGTACATTTGTGCTGAAAAAGGTACTTTTATGTTTCCCTTTGTACTCCATTTCTGATCTACAACAATCCTATGGTTTTGTGTACACACAAAATGTACACTGTACCCTCAGTGTACACAAACAGTACACCTTCAATATTGTGTATAAATCGTGCCCAACGAAATGATAAAAGAATGGACAATTTATTTACTGCTTATTAATACGTACCTCCTACAGCTTAAGCAGTACGTGACTGTTCAATGGCCAAATTTGCAATTTATTTCTGCCAGCAACCAACAACAAAAAAACCTTGGCGAGATAACATTAAAACAGGACATTGAATTGTTTCATTTTTCATAAAAAAAATCATGCGTTGACTATTTGAAACAGAAATTAATTGAATATATTAATTGATGAAAAAAGTAAATAATTTTGCTTACAGTATGGATTGATAATGTGTGTGTCTCAACATTGTACCCATTGTTCTTACTATCTTCAATGTTTCTAATATTTTACAAATGTTATACTCGATGTTGTATGATGTAATCATAATAATAGTGATTTTAAAAACACAATAGAATTGTTCAAATCCTTTTATTATCCTGTTTAGTTAATCAGAAAATTATTTTTAATTCCTTTTAAAAATTATTAAAATGAATATTTTCCTTATTATAAATGTTAAAGTTATTTGACTAAATAACTAAAATTCAATGCTTTTTGTGTTTTTTTCTTCAATGTAGCAAGCTAAAAAATTTTGTCCCCCTTTAAAAAAGCGTAAAATGGCTTTTTGTGTCACCATCATACGTAAAACTGTTTTAGTATATTATTGTAATAACTCAAGAAACGCTTTTTTTTTGTAAAATGGCCTAAAACCTATAAAGTGACCAAAACTCGGAAAACTAACGATTTTGAGTAATTTTTTTGCCTCGCAAAAAGCACTTAAATATGGCAAATCAAGCTGTTTCTTGAATAAATGTCTAATGTATAAGCTGTTTAAATGTCGTCGCCGTTATTAATAATCTTAATTTTCCTCTCTGTAATTTTGTAAATTATATCATATTATACATATTTGATATTAAAAGTATAAAATCATATGTGTATTATTGATATAATCCATTAGATCCTGTGCTCTTTATAATAAAAAAATGCCAATAATTTAGTTGTAATAATCATCTCTTGTTGTAGAATTTGTATTACTGTAAGTATTCAGGGTTAACGGGGATATGTAATTTAAATATGATTATATCATACTTTATTGCATTTCACCAACCCTAATCAACATTTTAAAATATAATCTCTGTGTGTTGCTATTTTTAAACATATCATTGCTTCGTTTATTATGTTTTTACTTGCCACGTTCAAAAGAAATTTAATTTTCAGAAATGAAAGTAGTAGTTGATTTTGATAACATCTAAGAAAAATCAATTATTGTTCCTTTTGGATTTTGGTATTAAAATCAGTTGTAATTGTATTTTCAATATTTTAGCTTCAAACATTTCGCTGAACTTTTTATCTCTGGGTTTAAAGCACATTAATCTTAGATTTAAGGATTCGTGATGATACTGTTAAGCAGTTTACTTGATGAAGGCTCCTTTGATTTTTTGCCCATGCACAATTTCAATATTTTAAGATGCAAGATTTTGTATTACTAAACTTCGTATTACACCTAGTTGTTTTTGATCATGTTCAGAATACAAATTTTTGTCTTGAAACTACAGTAATATTTTGGTTAAACTTCTCAATAATTTTAACTCTGTGGGCCTTAAAGTATATTTGTTAAACAGTTATCATCATGCTTTTAGTATTTTATAAGTTAGAGGTGTATATTATTCCAGATTTAATTTCTTAACTAGTTTAGCTCTTGTAGCTTAGATTTAAGTGTCTATAGATAGATAGATATTTTTTTAGGGATTTAGTTACAAAAAGTAAAGAATCTAGGAAATATTTGTCCTTTTTGATGGATTATTTGAAATAGTATACATCCCTGCTAGTATTCAGGTCAGTGTTTCATCAAAGTATCAAAAATCAATGAATAAAATCTTAAATAACAAAGTTTTTGTTGTAAGGTTTTATTGCTATCTAAAAATTGCTTAATAACATCAAATGTGATTTTATTAAAATCTTGTAAGGTTATCCTAATAACTTTTAGAAATTTACATCAGTTCTTGTAAAGGAGTTACCTTTGCTACAGAATGAAAGTACCATCAACTTTTATGTAAAATCTATTATTATTACACTAAATAATATTATAAAAATGATGCTTTGTATTAAATGTGGAATAATATATCTATGAATGTCTCTCTCTGCTTGTTTTATAATTATGAAAATTATGTTGTTGCCTTTTTCAGATGCTTCCTAAAATGTTTTGAGGATTTTTTTTTCTGTGTGGAAAGAGCTTAAACTAGGGATATTCAATTTTCGTATGTTTTAAAGACGTTGGAAGTAATGGAGCTAATTAGAAACGCACTTTATATATCAGTCAATTGGGAAAAATTGTAGGAACAGTCAGACTATATTATCGGGTTATTAAGTGTACAGCGTTTGGTAGGAAAGAAAAATTTGTCCTCAATTTAGCTGGCAAGTACATAATTTATTGGTCAGTTCGTTTATGTAGTAAGAGGGGATGGGAGGTATTGTTATTTTAGCTCTCTAAAAGTTTCACTTTATTGGAGAACATGAAAATCTGGTGTAACATCCATGTTATAGCAAATCCATTGCCCAAAGTATTTTTAAGTTTTTAAGTAATGCATTAAATAAGGAAAAAAATTAAAGCAAAGTATGAATATATAATTAAAACTTTGGGAGCGTAATAAGTATTTGTTTTAAAATGACTTTTACTGTGAGTCACAAAAAATAGAAAATTTCAAATGATTTTGCTAAAACTTTAAGGTAATTTTTTCTGAGCTCTTATTGGCTAACTATTTTACATTTACGCTCTTTAGCCAATAGGGAAAGAGACAAATATTACTTTGTAGATTTTTTCTATCCTGTTACTGTTGAAATAAAGGAAAAGAAAGCCTAACCTCTACTTTCGTAAATACGTGCAGACAACAAACTTTTTGCTTTTTAGAAGAATATTAAGTTTTACTTTTTTCATTATATGATTTTTTTCCCATAAGAAATTTGACTGAAAAGGAATTATTCTTGAACCGTGAAGAAAAATCATATTCAGTGTTAATTCATGGTGGTAATTGATTACCTATTTAAAGAAAATTATTTCCTTTTTTTGTTTGTTGTAAACTAAAAAATTGTTTTACATATAAATTTTAAAATAACGATGCTCCCCCTCTAGCCCATCCTCTTCCCTTTAACTGGATGAACGAACTGACCAATATTAAAATGATGCCCATGTTTGCAACCTAAATTTACAATTTTTCCGTTGTCATGATATCCACACATATTGTATGTCCATTACTGAATGTGACGCGCCTGAAAATCTGAAGTAAATACACAAATATGAATATATTTGCAGAATAATCAAGCTGGCAATGTCAGGAAGTATTAGCAGGTAATTGATTGATTGATTGATTAGCCATAGTTTCTTAGGGTTTGGACCTAAGTAGTCATGGAGTAGTCTGAGACACTTTTGTATAGCCACTAGGGCTATCAAGCTCCACGTTCAAGCACATTATGACTTGACCCGCTATCTCATGAGAGCTACTCATTATTACCTCACCCTCGCCGAGTATGGCAGGTTTCCCAAATTAAGTCACCGTAATGAATGACGCTCACCGCAGATGAGCTAGGGATAAGGGTAGTACTGATATTATGTACGTGAGTATTGAGTATCCAAACTTACTCAATAATCCCCTTCTTACACAACATGGGGAAGTTGCGTGAATGTATTTAACTGAGAAATTCGAGTTGCCTCATGGGGACTAGAACTCGAACTCTCATCACCTTATCTCAGTTCGTTACTACTGAGCTACGACGCCTCTCCAATGGTGGACTCAATCGGTTAAGTAGTTAGAAGATCTTTACAGACAAATTAAAAAACTTACTACTTTGTCCAGGTAATAACAAACATTGAACATAAATAACTAATTTAGGGGGTTATGGAATGTCTGAAATTGAATTTAACGCTGTTTATAAACCCTTACCGACTCTTCACTAGATTCACTGGAATCATCACTCTTGTCATCCAAAGAAGGTCTACCCCTGCCCCGTCCGCCTACAGGTGGACGGCCTCGCCCCCTTCCTCTGCCTGATCTCATCATCTCTATCTGTTGTTTCTTTACATGGGTCTTCCAATGGGTGACCATATCATTGCCATCACTAAAGCTTTCCTTGCAAAGGTCACAAATGAAGGCTCCATCTCTGTACTGAAAAGAGGGTCGCTGGCCAGGACCCTGAGGACGAAAGCGGCCTCCGGGCAAAATCCGGCCTCTGCCCCGGCCATATTTAGCCTCGCGCAATCTGCGTTCGCGTTCTTCGCGCTGTCTTTTGGCCATGATAATTCTTTGCTGCTCCTCCCGTAGTTTACTCAATTTCTTGGCTCTTTCTTCCTTCTCGTATTTGTCTGGTTCTGAGATGCTGTGGACAGTTTTGAGATGTTCTAGTAGTTCAGCTTTGTACCAGTAGCTTGCCAGACACATGCGACAGGTTAATCCATCATCTTCATCATCCAAAATCTGAATGAAAAATAAAGGCATAAATATAAATGATCCACGGTAGTAGCTTAAATTTAGCCTAAACGCTTAGGTATTGTGTTTGTTATACGTCATATTGGAGATATAAGATCTATTATCTACTGCTGTCCATCAATTTATATCAATACTGGTGTGGCAAATATTTATACCAAGAAACAGAAAAATATCATTACCATACATTAAGACTTTCAGAAAAAGGCAAAGAAATAAGATGGTTGTTTGTCTGGTGAGTGTACCTTTAATCAATGCCAAGAGCTTTTAAATTCATATTACACATTAAGCTTTAAAAAAAAAACATATTAAATCAATTTATAAATTACCTGTAAACGAGGCATAACTTGTTGTCTGTTATACGTCGAAGACCTTTGATAGGGTCTTCTTTGCTGAGGTGTAATTGTTGGTGTACTCTTGGAGGCCGTTACAACCGGCTTCGTATCTACACTTGTGCTGGTTGTCCCGGACGTGGTCGCCGGTGTCCCGTTGTTGGATGCACCAGAAGTTGATGCCTGTGCCTGGCTGACTCCAGGCTCCTGTTTCACTATGGGTTCCTGTTTGGGAACACTGTCTTCAAATATTTTTTGCTCCTGCATAGCCTGAGCTACAATGTCTTTTCTGCGCTCCGCCGGAGATTGGACTTGTCTGGCGATTGATTGTGCTGATGACGAGTGAATTGGCTCTGATTCCCTGAAAAGAGGAAATAGTTGGTTTTATGTCTAGCCTAATAGAAATCTTCTATGGATTGACCGATATGTTTGTGCTTTTCAATGGGGCTTCCTATTTGTCATTTAATTGTTTAATTATATCAAAGTAAAAGATCGAGAACAAGTAATTTTAAGCACCATTCCGCAATTATATCAAAAAGCTTCAGTTTTAGAACATCAAATGACGAGTTAGTTTTTATATTTTTCATATATTTAGCGAAAGGGATGATAATTTGCAATAACTTAGGGGTTAATGTACTTATGTATCATTCCATGAAATTTGTCATTCTATTCATTTTAACAATTTTTACTAATAAAGTCGTAGTAGAACTGATAGTTTTCGCTTATTTAACAACAAAAACCTGGTTTACTCGCAAAAGCAATGTTTGACATCACTGCTAGAAGGTGCTTAGAAGTTCTTGCTCTCTTTCATACATAGTACCATTTAAGCCACCCTACTCCAAAGCTTCTAGTTCTAAGTCATACTAATCATTTTTATTTTAAATAAAATATTAAAATTCTTACGTTATATTTTGATGGCTGGAAACAGGGGTAGCATTTTGTCTAATCTGGCCGCCCTGATCATTCACAACAAAATTTTGTTCCTGGGCAACCACCGTTCCTAGCTGTGGGATTTTATAACTTATCGGCTGTTGCTGCTGCTGTTGTTGTTGCTGTTGTTGCTGCTGCTGTTGTTGTTGTTCATTTTGTTGTTGGTAAACGATGACATGGACAGGGTCGCTGCCCGCCATTGTGGTGTGGGTCTGTCCAAGGTTGAGTGCATGGTGCTGCATACTAACCTCCTGAAGAATAAGCATGTCAGATAAAGAAATTGTTAAATTATCCGTTTCTCCACATTGAAGTATATCTTTTTTGCTGCTAGGTGAAAAGAAAGATTAATTTTATATTGTCTATAAATTATAAAAAAGAAAATTAAGTGTACCTGGGCATATGTGTATTGAGGTACTATTGTGGATCTTGACACGACTGGCTGTTCAGTTGCCTACAAAAATTAATATTTATCAAATCTTCCTTTGAGGTATATACATAATAATTTAAACATTAGTAATAGGGGTTAAGACTAAGTTTAATTCAATTATAATTGATCTATCTTTTAATCTTTTAGTATCTATATTGGATTCATTTAGTAGCTTTGCCCCTAGTTTCAATATACCTTTTCATAAGTTATCCACCCCCTCCATATACCTATTTTATTAGTGACTTCAGAAAATATATCCTCCAACCCCCAACAAAATGTTACCATAGCACTAAAAATTACCTGAAAACCAGCGGCCATGAGCATATTATCAAGAAGATTAAGGTTGGGCCCACCCCCCAGGCCCGCATAGTGCGGGTGGTTTGGATTCATTTATACAATTGTTACTAGTCTCTGAAACAAATATTAGACAATTAATTTTAAGAATGAAAGGTTGCTAGTTTAATCCAATTTTGCTAATTTACTATCAAGCAGAAAATAATCTAGATATTTAGGTACCAATTTGGAAAACTTTACTGATGGGTATTTTTTCTTATTATTCAATTTAAATTAATATAGATGTATTATGTCTTGAAAGATACCAGAATACTTGCTGCGTTGATGGGTCTACATTATTAATGGAAGTTTAACATGTCCTTTAATTTATTAATTGCAAGTTTAATCGGTCTTAAAGGCATTACATGGAGGCTTAGTAATACAGGTAAAGTGATGTTTGTTTTGTCTGTCTGCACCGAAATATCTCGATTTCTACTGGGCCAATAGAAGTCTCATTTACAGTGATACCATGAAAGTTAATAAACTGTTCAGGAATTGTACAGCCAACACAATGAGATAATAATTTAAAAATTCTCCCCTTTTATCTTTATCCCTTTAAAACTACAAATGAAAGTGGGAGTCGATCTCCAACCCCCCTCTCGCCTCTTTAAAGTACCTCATTGACCTTTAGGGACGAAAACTGTAAAACTGAAATAGAAGGTGTTGTTTCCGACTAGCTTAAAACAAATTCAAGTGTTCTTAGAGAATTTAAATCGTAATGAGAAATAAAAAAATCTTAATGTTTAGATTTTTCAAAGTTTTCATTCATTATGGCGAAGCTATTTTATTAATAGGACTTTTTTTGTGGAACAAAATAAAATAGCTCGAATCGAAGTCTAGAGTGCTCCAAGTGTATTTTTTAAAAGATGACGTTTATAAGCAGTTTTCTAAATAGTTAGTTTTAGCAGATGTGCTAAATTTTTTTGTTATCGTAGGCTAAGTAAAGTTTTAGGGAGGAATTTACTAGAATTTATTAAAGTCCAAATGCCTTAAATTTATTAAAGATATATGTATACTTGATTTAAATAAGTGAATAATAAGTGATTTAATCAAATAGATAATTGCATGGATGGTCAGTAAATATTATGTTTATAGTTTAGTGTTGATACTTTGTGTTTCAAATTATTGTTTCAACTTTTAGCCATATACTGAATATATATAGTTAAAATTAAACACATACGACAGATTTTTGAGGACAGTTTTACCTTATTAAAAGACGTTTTCGTCTGCCAATGAGTTCAAAACAATAAAGATTTGAAAATGAATTTTTTAAAGCTAAAATTCATTTCCGATATAAATGTCTAAAATTGTCAAAGTTGACGCAAAAAAATTCCTTTCCGACCAATTTTACGCCGAAATTTGGGGTATTTATAACCACTCGCCTATAGACAGGCCGTGTTTTCGTGCCCTATACACCCCTAAATGAATTTTCGCTGAAAAGTGGAAAATTTAGAAAATATTAGAAAATTAAAAGTTGTTATTTTTTGGCAAAATAACGTTATTGGGGTCATCCTGATCATAAAACTATCATTTACACGAAAAAAATTGTTGCATATTAAGTGTCGATATAAGGTGTATCTGGTATGCTTGATAATCACACACAAAAAGCCCCAAATTTGGGGGTGTATACGACGAATAAACAAGAAACAATTAGAAACCTACGAAAAAACGCTTAAAAATGGTATAAAAACACAATGAATCCTTTAGAAAATTATATCATTAGATTCCTTATTAAAACAGGAATATTTTGGCAAAATTTAATTTGCATATAATCATCAAAATTTGCAATAATACGGCAAAATTTATATCACTTGAGATTTCACTTGCATTGACGCCATTGTTTGGAGAAAACTGGTGGTGTGACGCGGCCCGGCTGTCAGACTCCTCTTTGTCCAAGGGCCTGGTAAGGCTGGTGTCATGACGCGGTCCGGCTGTAACGCTCGTCCTAAAGCTAAGGCCCGGTACGAATGCATCACTCTAAAGGCGACCCGGCACGGCAATCCACCCAGTTGCTACTAGCCGGAATCTCACCCCACTCTGAGTAAGTCTTTGTAGCATAAAGAGAAGAGGGAAAGGAAAGTCAAGAAAACTGGAGGAGAGTGGAACTCGGGCCAAGCAGACAAATTCATTCCACCACTTGATATCCAAGCTATGTCACGGCATGGGATAATTTTCTATTCAATCCGTTCTGACTGGCGCGCTTTGTTGTGTTGGCCTTTCCTATCAGATAGAAGATAGAAATGATGTACTGTCACGCTCTCGAAATTTCTTTGATATCAAGGCTGCCATATCACAGAATATTATATTATTTACATTAGAAAGCTTTATCTGTGAAAGATGAATTATTTTCTTTTTAATTTCTTTAAATAAATTATAAATTAATACAATAAAATAAACTTTGAATATTAGTTTTTCAAGCATGTTTTACATCTTTTAACATTTTACAACTCTTTGTTTGATAACCATGCGATTTTTGTACACTTGTTTTACCTTTCCCTTTTTTCAGGGGTTTTTATAACTTTCCCCAAATATATGTATTCCATGATGCGCCATTACCTTCGCAAAAAAATCGAACCTAAGACTCGCAAAAATCATAATAATAGAAAGTCTTTAATACATGGAAAATGTAATGAATCGCCCAAAAATTAAATTGTTTAAAGAACCAAAGGAATTTAAAGTTTAATAATTTGCTGTTTTAAGAATAGTATAGTCATAACGGAGCATCTTTTTATAATTGCAAAATTCAAAATAAACTATTGAAAAGAATAATATAATATAAAATATTGGTATTCTTCTCTCCAGATACTAGATGAACAAACTTATCAATAAATGAGGTCCACATTAACAAGCTAAATTGACTTTTTCCCATATCATAATAGCCACGTATATTCTATATCCATTATTTTATGCGGAAATTGTTGCACACCATACTTCTCCTTCCCCTCTTTTCTTCCTATTTTTGATGACTCTTACAAGCAGACAACAATTTTATTTGGGATTTAGAGGCATGGAAAATTTATTTTTAATATTTATTAAAGTTTTTGTAATAAAAATGCTATGACTTCAAATCAAATGATATAAAAATAAGTCCCTAATTTTTAGTCAAAAGATGTATTTATAGAAGAAAGTCAAGTACTGAAAGTGATGAAATAATCTTTATTTGGAGTTCCAAACGAACGTACGAAGAATTGTATGTTTTTACATAACTAATTAAAGTTTTTTTCCTGTTTGTTAAAAAACATCTTTGTATGAAAGTTTACCTGTGCATGACATTGTGGCCCGTGGTTGACCAGTGTTAAGCAAAGTCATTCCCTCTAGTATTGTTTGAAGTGTCACGTGCCGGATTAAGTAGCAGCTGGCATAATTGTTAACTTATCTAGTATGATATAATGCAAGCCAGCACGAGCTACAATTTATATTCAATAATGTGTTGATTACTTGATTTTTTCCAGATAGAATGTCTTTAACAGAGTTATCAGCACGGGCTGACAAAGCTGATCAAGAAATAGACCAATTAAAAGACCTTTTCTCTAAGATTAGTTCAGCAACTGCAGCACAAAAATCCGCCGCTGGAAATGAAAAAGAATTATTACAATTACAAGAAGAAAATAGAATATTGAAAGAAAAGCTAAAAACTTTTGAGAATGGAGGTATGTATTAATATTCTTGCTCAATGCTTAATTTATTGCCTTTTTAAACATTATATTTAATTGCCATAGGAGAGGTCGGTTAATTTAAGCTTGATATAGTAACACAGTGGCCAGGCTAACTCAAAGTTTAGTAATCTTTCTGTCTTTAGTGGCTTGGTTGCTGTTAGTGGATGGAAGTCCATTAGAATCATTTCAATCACTGTATTATATGCCTTTTTGGCAATGGGCATATCATTAAGTCATTTTTACTTCTTATGCCAATTAAAGTTTTTTTATATAATGCTTTGTCGTCATTTTTTTGGTCTCCAAAAAGTTTGTATGTTTCACATTTTTATAGTGCTCTGCTCCTGTTAAGTGCATATGCCATCCTCCTGTACCGAATCTTCACAAAAACTTATCTTGATTTATTGAGTATTTTTCAGATGATTAGGCACAAATAAAGATTGGCTTGCTTGTAGGACAGGGATGTATATTTTCAATTACCCCCCCCCCCTTTTTGAAGAAATTAAAATTAAAGAATATCCTGTATTTTTATTATTTATAGAAATAGAGAGTGGTAGAGAGGAAAGAAATTCAACCGGGTTGGAAAATTACAACCATGCTGTAGAACAAAATTTTTTTTTACTTTAATTCTAAACCTTTTTTCTTTTTCAGAAGGCAGTCCTGCTAAAACCAGTGACGAGTCCGGGCAGGGCGAGGATGAAGTAAACCCCTGGGACGTGAAGGCCAGCTCGGAGAAGGGCGTCGACTACGAGAAGCTTATCATAAAGTTTGGCAGCTCTGCCATCGACTCTATACTAATCAGCCGCCTTGAATCTGTGATAAAACGGCCAGCTCACCATCTTATCAAGAGAGGAATATTCTTCTCTCACAGAGACCTGGCCCTTATTCTTGATCAAGTGGAGAAGGGTAACAAGTTCTTTTTGTACACTGGACGAGGACCTAGCAGCGAGGCCATGCACCTGGGTCATCTCATTCCCTTCATGTTCACAAAATGGCTACAGGTATTAACGTTTCCTTGTGGCATATTCAATAAATACCTACCATAGATTGTCAATTTCACAATTTTTTACCTTTTTCCCATTTACTCTTCACACTTGTGATATAAAAACAAGGATGACAACATCCATAAGTAGCGAAGCACAAACTTTCGTGAATGGGACTGACGGTCATTGTTGTTTTTTTCAAATGACGGGATATTTAATTTTGATATCTTTAACTGAAAAAATTTTGAAAATCGATTAATAAACACCAAAGATATGGGGGAAAATGTAA
>LS055625.1:0-14751 GCA_900241095.1 Acartia tonsa | reverse complement strand
GAGAGAAAGAGAAAGAGAGAGAGAGAGAGAGAGGGAGAGAGAAAAAGAGAGGGGAGAGAAAGAGAGAGAGATAGAAAGAGAGAAAGAGAGAAAGAGAGAGACAGAGAAAGAGAGAGACAGAGAGAAAGAGAGAGAGAAAAAGAGAGAGACAGAGAGAGAGTGAGAGAGAGAGAGAGAGAGAGTGAGAGAGCGAGAGAGATGTTTAAAAAAACTTTGGGTACCAATATGCTTTACAGTCCAAAGTCCCCAATGTTTTATATTTGGTTACCTGGAGATGTTAGCTCCTTCAATGTCCACATCGGCAGTCACAGGTCTTGTCAAGTTCTGCAACTTTTCAGTCCGTTGAAATTGCATCACTTCAAGAATATTCAATACCTACAGAAAACAAGGATGACAATATAAGCATAGTTCTAAAATTAGGCCTGATACTTTTTGGCCGGAGACCAGATATCCGGCTGATTTATAATGCCGTATATCCGGTATCCAGGTGGATATCTGACCAACGCTGGATATCCGGCCTAACCCTATCTAAAATCAGAAAGTAGGACAAGCGAACATTAACACTTGTAGAGAGAAAGAACTTAATAAGCAGAATATTAAAGGACATACGGACTTTTTTGTAACGATTTTGTTACAATTTCTACATAGTACTAGCGGCTACGTCCCCTAGAGGCCTCTAGTGGCACTTGAAATATTTTTTTTAAAATAATACATAACATTTCTATGATGCGTTCAAGCCTGTACGTAAAAAAAAATTATTTTTTGTGATTTCTCTTGAAAGGGTGGTGGTACCCTCCCCAAAAATGTTTATAAAACCTTTCCGGGACCTGATAAGCTATCCTGTTAAGGAGAACCCGATCGGTTCAGCGGTTAGCGAGATCCTTCGGTACAGACAAACACACATCCTGTTACTTTATTATAAGGATATATTAGGGGATATTGGACTTTTATTGAATTGTTATTGGTTTGTCCATGAATGTTGGGTGTCCAAACATTTAAAACACAAATTCTAATCTACAGAAGGGGTAATTTTGAGTATCATCATTAGGTTTAAAACATCAATTTATTGGTCAATATCTCCTCCCTCTCTGTTTTTGACTGTAAATTACACTGGTACCCAAAGCTTTCTAAGCATTTGGGTTGAATCCGCGGGGGTTTTTAGTCTGCCAGTTCCACATGTCCCGGCACATATCCTCCAGGGTTAGGCCACACTTCCAGTCCAGCTCCTACAAGTAGTATTATTGGTTGAAAAGTTTGGACACTTCTAAAGTTTGGAAGCAGACAATTGAAATTCTTTATTAATTCTTCTCTCCTTTTAGCTATAAATTGATGTAAATCTCCAATGGTGATAAACAAATTTACCCCTCCCGTGGAGAATTTCATCACATTTTTAATTTTATTCTTAAAAAGAAAAAAGTTATTTTTTTGTTGGGGGGGCCGGGGTAAGAATAATTTTTCTTAGGAGGGTGGTGGTACACTCCCCAAAACTAATTTTAAAACTTTAACGCTACCCTGTTAACTAGAATCGGTTCAGCTGTTAGCGAGATCCTTCAGTACACATAGAGAGACAGACAGACAAACATAATGTTATCTTTCTAAAAGGACTGTTGGACTGCATATTTACCTTTTCGGCTTTGTCGCAGCTGGCATAAAGACTGTCCACGTCTCCTTTTCTGCGACCAGCAATTTCATACGGAATCTCCTTATAAAAATATGAATATTTAGTCAGCTGAATTCTAGTTTCCGATTGATTAAAAAGCTTCAAACTTTTTTAAAAATCCAAATATAAAAATTAAAATTTTAAATGTATATTGTAAAAATTGTTTATATATTATATCGCTTTTCCCTTTGATCAGAGTAGCTGAAAATAGCCTTTGAAAATAGTGGGGTTATCTGCTGTACAACTTCGGAAATTAGAGAAGAAATGGTCAATCAATTTTCAGTTGATCAAATATTTCACTTGAAATAAGGGGTAAGTACTAGCCATAAATAAAGGGATCTAAAGTGTAAGACAGTTGCCGAACAATTAATGCAGATCCCCAAAAATGATACAAAATTAGTACCCCTTCTGACATTATAATTAGTGGTTGAAACATTTGAACACTTAACTTAATAAATCAACCAATCAAAATTTAGTAAACTCTCAAAAGTTGTTTAGCCAACAAATAAGAAAACGTTATTATAAAACTTTGGGGACTAGTGTTATAAACATTACATTTTCCTCTCTCTTTCTCAAAAAAAAAATAGCCTTAAATGATGTAAAAATGTACAATTTAATTATAAATCCAGTTTTGTTAGACTCTAACAAAACTGGTTTTAATATTATGATTGTGCATTTTAATATTCGTGAAAAATTGACTGAAATACCATGCTATACTTAATTTCTCAGTATGGCTGAAAACAGGTTCTAATCCAGCGGATAATAATCGGTTTCGAAGTCATACTGGAAAATAGATACCTTTCCGGAGGCTTTACTGAAAGCCGCGATAACTTCAAGCACAGTGGCGCCTTTGCCAGACCCAAGATTGAATATATGCACACCTTCCCTGAAAAGCATGGTAACTGGACAAAGTGTCCCAAACATCAGCCATGTGACGTCATAAAAATGTGTGATTATCCATCTCTTTATCAGGGGTTTTCTTTCTCACTTCTCCTTTCTTTTACCTCATTTTTATGACGTCACATGGCTGATTGTTGAGGCCAGTTAATAAAAACATGTGGTTTTAAAAGCAAAGCTTGTTTATAAAAAAGGTACGTATGTAATTCAGTTCATAAAGGACATCCATGTTAGTATCATCCTATTGATATGAAACCTTGAAAGGTGATTACTTTTACTTTTACTAGTGGATACGCCCCTAGAGGCCTCTAGGGGCACTTTAATTTTTTTTCAAAAAACGCGCGGCTAATTTGAGAAATAATTGTCTATATTGCGTTCAAGTCTCTACGAAACGCGAGAATATATCCAAAATTTTCTATTTTTTGTGATTTCTCTTGGGAGGATGGTGGTACCATTCCCCAAAACAGTTATAAACCTTCTTAAGACCTATTACAAACTACCCTGGAAAGGAGAACCCGATCGGTTTAACGGTTAGCGAGATCCTATACCTGTTAGGAGCTAGAATATGTTGTAGTGCCTTGACGTGTCCAGCTGCAAGATCCATGACATGAATGTAGTCTCTGTAACCTGTTCCATCTGGAGTCTAAATACAGTTCATATACTTTGACATGCTCAGGAATTTGGCCAAAGATAAAAACAAAAAATGTCTTGAAGCAGGGGGGTTTATACTTCCCCTTTAAAAAGTAGAGGGGGTTAGGGGGGTTATGCAGTTTCTTGTGTAAGTCATATGGGCTTTTCAACATACAAATAATCTTTTTAAAAATTGTTTGACTTTTCATATAATGGAAACGAATTGTCATCTTTAAAAATAGAAAATGAAAATAAAAGAAAAAAATAAAGTTGAACCTTAGTTTTTAAGAAGTTATAAAGCTAGCCTGGACCTTTAAGAAGCTTCACTGTTAAAAGGGACCATATTTGTCAAGCTACACACAGGCAAACATACCTCATGTTACTTTAATAGAAGAATGATACCTTATAATCATCTCCATAGACAGATATTTTCTCCCTTCTACCAATTGCAACCTAAAATATATTAGTCATGTAAGTAAATATATTAAATATTATCTCTATGAAAAAGCATTCTTTATTTTAAAAATGCTAAACTTATAAGCTTATTATGTATACCCATAGAATCTTCACTAATAACTATGTATGTATACCCAGATGAACCACACTTTACCAGTGCTATATAGGGCATAAGATTATTAGGTATACCCAGAGAATCTTCACTAATACCTGTGCTATATAGGGCATAAGCTTATTGTGTATACCCAGATAATCTTCACTATTACCTGTGCTATATAGGGCATAAGATTATTAGGTATACCCAAAGAATCTTCACTAATACCTGTGCTATATAGGGCATAAGATTATTAGGTATACCCAAAGAATCTTCACTAATACCTGTGCTATATAGGGCATAAGATTATTAGGTATACCCAAAGGATCTTCACCAATATCACCAGAAGGGTGGGCCCCAGCAGGATTAAAATACCTTAAAAAAGAAATTATTTTAAAAAGAAATCATAAATCTATTCTAAATTCTTAATGAGCTAAAATTTTAAATTAAATATGATTTCAACTTTTAAAGATATAGATTGAAAATAAACAAGTTGTATGAATTTTATAAATTTGATTTATATGCATTATCAATTTAGAACATTGGTTGTGTCCTGTATAAAGTACCTATTAAGCACAAATACCCCTTCCCCTTATATTTTAAATATAAATTGAAAATAATAGAGGTTTTTTTAACCTTATCTTGCTTAATCTTTCAACTTATCATTTTAATGTACAGAAGGAGTAGGGAATATTTTTTTAAGTTGGGGTGTACACAACTTTATCGTTCATTGTCTTATCCCTTAATATCCCTGAAAAATATTACCTGAGTAATGTAATTGACCAATTAGAATTAGAGTTTGCTAGATCAATCATCATTCTCTCTACTGTATCCTTAAATAATTGACAAATTATAATTAGAGTTTGCTAGATCAATCAACATCCTTTCTAATGTGTCCTAAAATAATTGACCAATTAGAATTTTAGAGTTTGCTAGATCAATCATCATCCTTTCTACTGTATCCTAAAACAATTGACCAATTATAATTAGAGTTTGCTAGATCAATCATCATACTTTCTACTGTATCCTAAAACAATTAACCAATTAGAATTAGAGTTTGCTAAATCAATCATCATTCTCTCTACTGTATCCTAAAACAATTGACCAATTAGAGTTAGAGTTTGCTAGATCAATCATCATCCTTTCTACTGTATCCTTAAACAATTGACTAATTAGAGTTAGAGTTTGCTAGATCAATAATCATCCTTTCTACTGTATCCTTAAACAATTGACTAATTAGAGTTAGAGTTTGCTAGATCAATCATCATTCTCTCTACTGTATCCTAAAATAATTTTAGAGGAGCCATACAAGATTTATAGAAATATTTACTAGCGGATTCGCCCCTAGGTATCTAAGGGTACTTTAGGAGGGGGTGTTGAATCCCAAAACCAATTTTTTTTTCCTGGGACCTATGAGAAGCTACTTTGTTGTGGAGAACCCGATCGGTTCAGCAGTTAGCGAGATACTTCGGTATAAACAGACAGACACACTAGACCGACAGACAAACAGACACCAGACAGACAGACAGACAGACAAACAGACAAACAGACAAACAGACAAATAGACAGACAGACAAACAAACAGATATCATGCCATGTCACTTTATTATAAGGATTATTATAACAAGATTTATGTTTTTGGCGTACTATGTAACAGGTTTATGTAGGGAAGATTTGTGTGTGCCCCCCAAGGGGGCGAAGTCACGGTCAACAAAACTGGAATAAATTTCAATATTCGTGGAAAATTTCAGTATGGCTGTGAACCGGTTCTAATCAAGTGAATATTAATCGGTTTTAAAGTTATGCTGATAAGATAATTATAACCTTACTTAATTGAAGCGCAACTGTTGTATATATTCACCTTTGTCGTGCCGTAGGGATTTGTGCAGTTACCAGTTTTATGCTTCTCATCTACAGACGTTCAGCTCATTTATTTGGATATGATTTGACATTGCTTTTGCAAGAGTTATAAAACTTTTTTGCCCCTCCTTTAGGAAACACCGGCTACGCCCCCTAGCAATCAGAGGACTTTAGGGAAGGGGATGGTGGGTTAATTTTACCCCCCCCCCTTCCCGATTTTGATTTCAGCTTTTTTATTTGGAGTTGGTGCTTTTTTCTAGAGGTGATTTCTCTTGAAAGGGTCTTGGACCTTCCTGGATCAAAAAAGGGAGATAAATATATCCCCTTGACAAGGGACTTTTTTACTTTTTTGGGGGGGGGGGAGGGGGGGTGTAAAAAAATTTTGTGTGCGCTTTTCGAACTAAATAATTGAGCTTTCCTAGAGGTAAATATTCAGGTACACCGTACACTGTGGCGGACGAACTGAAAACCAGTTTAAATACCTAAAAACAATAGATTTATTATACTAGATGGTCAATAACTGAAACAGAACAATAGATGTATTAATCTAGATGGCCAATTAAAAACACAATAATTTATCCAACTAAAAAAGGAATTTCTAGCAAATAAATTTGGGTCCTATACATTGCAGACAAACTGAAAACACGTTTGAATACCTAAACAATAGATGTATTATACTAGAGGGTTAAATAATCAGACACAAAAATGTATTAAACTAGAAGGAATTTCTAGTAGACAAAAATGTTGCTTTAGTTTGGTCATATAAAGGGATCTTAAGTAATACGTTGCAGACGAACTGAAAACCA
Organism: Acartia tonsa; assembly: GCA_900241095.1. Classification (NCBI taxonomy): domain Eukaryota; kingdom Metazoa; phylum Arthropoda; class Copepoda; order Calanoida; family Acartiidae; genus Acartia; species Acartia tonsa. The sequence goes on along the minus strand of LS055625.1, from coordinate 8,348 downwards.
GTTTAAATATCTTTTTAAAAATAGATTTATTAAAATAGATGGCCAATTCACTCAACTAAAACAGGAATTTCGATTTATTTTTAGTTTTTAAAGCGATGTTTTCTTAATTAGGATCGTTCCATCTGTCCGTAACGGTTTGTTATTTTAGTATTGTCCTAGCCTTTAAAACTTTGCATGACAATTCCTAAAATAGTTAGGTATGGTTAAAGAGGCGTAGCAACTATATGTATATTTCCAAAAAGTCCGTCATCCATGCAAAACATGCTTATTCAACTTTTTGTATGATATAATTATGTTCTGCATATCAAATTCTGACACTTTATAAGAATTAATGTTCGTTGGTTCTTCCTTCTGATTTTAGATCTTCGCTTTCATGGATGTTTTCATCCTTGTTTTTTTTAAAGAGTTAAATTATGAACTTACTTTAAATTCTTCCATAACAGAAAGAAGATTGCATGCCCCATGTATATTATTGCTGTAATACGCCAACACTTTCTGAAATATAATCATTATATAAAAGTAATAGGATGACTGTATGTCTGTCTGTCTGTCTGTATGTTTGTCTACCTGTCTGTCTGTCTGTCTGTCTGTCTATCTGTCTATTTGTCTGTATGTCCGTCCATAACAGAAATAAGAATGCAAGCCCCATGTATATCTTTGCTGTAATACGCCAACACTTTCTGAAATATATTCTTATATACAAGTAATAGAATGTATGTCTGTCTGTAGCTTAAGTTCTCGCTTATCTATGGATCGTTATGGTTCTCCTTTACAATGAAGATTCTTATAGGTCCAGGTAAGGTTTTTGATAGAGAAATAGTTACTGAAAAATGAACCACCCCACGGCCACCCTCCCAAAAAAAACTGGGATATGTTATGGGGTAGGTTTTAGGCTATTTGGCTTTAGAAGTTTTTGCAAATGATCTACTTGTTTTAAAAGATATTATTCATTAAAACTAATTCTGAAAATATTTGCTGAATGTAACTCCAATGATGTATTTGACATACTAAGCAAACTTTTTAAATCTCAACAATATTCCTAAATGTACATACTTATAAATTTGTTTAAAATATTTAAAAAATTAAACATATTTCTATATATTTAGTTTCTTCACCTGTAGCCTCTAAAGGAAGCAGGAGATAACAGAAAAATAGCTTAAAACCACCCAAAAATATCTATAAACCTAGACTAAAAGTAAAACTAATTCTGACCAGCAATTTAAGAGATTTTTATCTCAAAACAAAAAATTCTTAATTCTTTATATGATGTACTTAATATTGATAAAATTGTCTCTTCTGTAGATTATAATTGATTTAGAACCTCCAAGTTTAAACTAACCAATAAGAATTTTATTAAAATATCCAAAGTTTTAGGGCTAATGGACAAAAGATCTTTAAAAATACTTTGGGTTACAGTATAATTTACAGTCCAATGTCCTCTCCCCACTTGTAAGACAGACATCGATGTTTCCTTCAGCCAACATATACAAATTATCGAGTAGCTGCGCTTTTGAAGAATAGTTATTTATCGCATCTTATTATAAACAGCTTTCCACGGATATAAAATGGACAATTATAAAATTAAAACCAGTTTTGTTATACCCGAGATGCCGAAGGCACGGTCTAAAAAATTGGTTTTAATATTCTGATTGTACATTTTTAAAGTATTAGAAAACTGGATATAATACGATACGATCCATAACTTTTCAGTATGGCTTAGAACCGGTTCTAATCCATCGGATATTAATTGGTTTCGAAGCCATACTGGAAAAAAATAACTTTACCTGAAAAGACTCGCCTACAGCTTTGAGGGCTGCAAAATGGATTACACATGTAATTTTCGGATACTGAATTAATACCAAGACTTTTAATTTCTACTCGAAACTATACAGGAATAATAATTTTTGGGGGAAAAATGGAGAGGTCGTCAAATTTACGATGTGTTGCCCCCCAACGACAGCTGAAAAACACGTATAGGTTTCGAGATTTTTTTAAAAGAATTAATTTCATTGTTGGTATAAGCTGGAAACTATATAAGACTTATTTCTATTTGAAACCTCTAAATAACCCTTGAAAAATTTTTTTTCTTGACTCGAATACTCGACAACACCCAACTTAACCTTATACCCAGGCCGTGGTATAGTGCATAGGAGAAAAACAACCCTTTAATTGCACGATCTTAATTATAGGCCAAGGATTCCCCCGGCTCTCCCCTTTTTGTAGTTTTGAGCCGAATGCAGAGGAAAGTACTATTTTTTTAACATCATATTATAAAATAGCGGCTTTGCCCCCTAGAAGTCTCTAGGGGCACTTAATGTGGGGGAGAGGAGAAGTCGACCCTCCCTCCCCCCCACATTTTATTTTCAGATTAAGAATTTTAAAAACCTTCCTTGAACCTATTACAAGCTTCACTGTAAAGGTGCACCATATCGGTTCAGCTGCTGTTAGTAAGATCCTTCTCAACAGACAAAAGAAGCTTACTACTTTATATAATAAGACTATATATTTTTTTATTTAAAATTTTGGTATTCCTTTTTAAAAACAGATCTTAGCTCGTCCAAATTCATAAGATCAACTTCATGAAACTCCAAACTTTTACCAGTTAATTTCTGAACTCTAGAAGAAAAATTAATTATTATGTTTTACTAAAGCTATACGCTAAGAGATCTTAAGGGGTAAGACATTGGACGTACATTCTCAATTATGATAAACAAAATAACCTACTAATAACAATTTGTTAAAAGTACCCAAAGTTATGAAACCAAGTGTAATGTTGTATATGTCCCAATCCTTTCTGTATATACTAGAGGATTCAGTACTTCATGGCGTGCACAGTAATTCATTAGGTGGGGGAGGGAAGGGGGGGGTTGAAACACCCCCTCCCCATTGCAAGCTAATGGTTATAGTTAATTATATATGGGGGTAGGAATTTGTAATGTAGAAATAGTTATTTAGCGCATTGTATTAACAGCTTTCAGTGAATATTAAAATGAAAAATCATAAAATTCAAACTGGTTTCGTTAGACTGGTATTAATTTTATGATTTTATTTTAATATTCGTTGAAAATTGTCTGTAATACGATGCTATACATGATATTTTATTATGGCTAAAAACCGGTTCCGGTATTAATCGGTTTCGAAGCCATTTTGAAAAATGATTTTCAATCTTTTTAAGTTTAATGATTCTTTAGACCTGGTTATCTTTAGTGTTGTGCCGGATATCCGGATATTAGACATTGAAACTATCCGGCCGGATATCCGGCACTATAATCTTTCATATTATACAACAAAAATTTATGCAATGGAAACCAGCCGGATATCCGGTATCCAGCCAAATATGTATCCGGCCAAACTCTAGTTACCTAATTAGGGATTCAGGATAGTTGGTGGCCCCTGTGGGGTCTTTATACGCGTTGAAAAAATTATCTATGGCAACCACCTGAATAAAAATAGGTAATATTAGTGCCTCAGGGGAAATTAAGAGATGGGGGGGATAAATTAGCCACCCTCCACTATAAAATTTAGTTTTATATATAGTCTTAAGGCTATTTCTTTTTGGAGGGTGTTAGTACTCTACCTTAAAATAGTTCTAAACTTTCCATGGACCTAAAAGAAGTTTCACTGTAGAGGAGAATCCTATAGGTCACAGGGAGGTTTATAAAAAGATCCACCAACCCAAAAAAGAAAAAAAATATTTTTCACTTTTTTACTTTAAAATCAAAATTGAAAGTGGTGGGTCGAGTTACCACCTCACCCTTCCCCCTTCCCTCAAGTGCTCAAAGAGAAATCTAGTGTCGTAGCCGTTAGAAATTACAGGGATCATAAGGGATAAGACGATAAATTTAAATACATTCCCAAATGATCATAAACTGAATTATCCCTTCTTTTGATTAAAATTAGTAGCTTGCAACGTTTAAATGAGAGGTCTACAAATTTTTAGGACTAAGATTCGAACCCGTCACCCGCATGGTTTACCTTGAAGCCACTGTTGAGCAGATCTATGCAACAGTGGGAGCCCACGTAACCAGCTCCGCCCGTCACTAATAACAAGAACAATCATCAACATAAAAGTATTATACAGTAACAAACCGAGATGACAACATCCATAAAAGTGAAGCTCTGAAACGGTAGACTTGCTATGCTTTCTAAATCGTACCTATCTATTATAGGAATCATCATGCAAAGTTTGAAAGCGATAGGACAATTCTAACATGTGTAAATTAACGAGAAGAACTAACTGTTACGGACGGACGGACCTACCCATTTTAAAGAAAAGCTTCGCTTTTAAAAATAAAAACTAATTAGGTATATCAAATCTTAAATTAGTATTGATTATAAAAGTATCTAATTTTTAGTAGCGAAACTACTTTATAATTCACTTTGTAGTATAAACGTCTTAGTATTTTGGCCACATTGAATGTTTGTATTACCTGACCAAAGGCTACCCCACCCCCCCCCCCCTTACACTTTCCTTAACTTTTAGGGCCGCCAAAACACAGTGCACGCCACTAGGAAATACAAACGGACAGACAGATTAATGTAGAAAATCTTTGTTTTTCAAATTTGTGGTGAATACAATGATTCTGATGTAATAATGATGATATACCTAAAATAACTCCTTCGTCAGTCATTGTTTATGTACTTTTATTAAATCTGAAATAAAATTTATTATTTTTTTTTACTAAATTAAATTGATATTTTTAAAAAATGTTTTAAGACAGCTAATGAGAAAACGACGTATCATATCTATAAGGTACTGTTTAAATTTTTAGTTTGATCTTAAATATATTTTATTTTTGAAACAAGGATGACAACATTTATTAAAGTTAGGAAATAGTTTTAAGACAGCCAATAAGGATCGGTATTTGTAAAACTCTAGGTTCTGCTATAATTCAGAGGCTTTTAGTTGGTAATTTTTAGTTTTTTTTATAATTTAATTTAATCTGAAACATAATTAATTTTTTTAAAGCAAGAATGACAACATCTAATAAAGTAAAGTAAGAAAATGTTTTAAACCAGTCAATGAGATTACTTCACTATTATTTATAAAATTTTGGGTACTGTTATAATTTACATTATACAATCCTTTTTTTATTTGTAATTTAGTCTTCAACTAAATATAAAAATCTATACATTGGGTGCATCAATTTATCAACCATTGTCTTATCCCTTAAGATCATCAGGTTTTACTTGTTAATCAAGGTTTTAAAAAAATATACAATCTACAGATTGGGTAATTTTGTTTATCATCATTAGGGATGTCAATCAATTTATCAACCATTGTCTTATCCCTTAAGATCCCTGCGATTTACTTAGAATAATAATAATCTTTGCATGGGGTAATTTTGGTTATAATCATTAAGGATGTACATTAATTTATCATCCATTGTCTTATCCCTTAGGATCCCTGCGATTTTGTTAAAAGCTAGGTCAACCTACTTTCACTCAGGGACACAGGGACGGGACAATGAATTTAAAGTTTATTTTCCTCGCTGTCTTGGACTTTGGGTACTGAAGCTAATGCATTTAAAGACTTTGGGGACCGTCCAGAGAGAGAAGCGACAATGGACTGTATATTACACTAATCCCCCAAGTTTTATAATAAAGATTTTTATTCGTTGGATTAATAACTTTGGGTACTTTGGTGAATTTTGATTGGTTGGTTTACTAAGTTCAAACGTTTTAACGACTAATTTTACGCTACAGAAGGGGTAATTTTGTGTATTATCATTGGGGTTGTAGATTAATTTATATGCCAATGTCTTATCCCTATAGATCCCTTCGGCTATGGTTTTTTTTATGAACCTCGAATTAAATTAATTGCCCATTGTCCCATCCCTCTATCTCTGATTTTCACTGTTGATCCAAATCTAAGAAACAACTCTCACTAATTTAAAAAAAACAAGGATGACAACATCTATAAAAGCGAAGCCTATCACATCAGAAAGAAATAAACATTAACAAATATGCTATCCCATAAAGTAGTAGGTTTATTAGATTTTGATAACTACTTAACATATTGGATTCTCCACTTTAAAGAAGGTTAAATAGGTTCTGGGATGGTTTTAGGCTATTTAGGATAACAGAGCCCCATAATGCTAATGCGCAGCTGCCAGTAGAGCAATAAAGCATTTATTATAAAACAAAATCATAGAAGAGTTATTAACATAAGATTTTATTTAATTTTTGTAGATTTTTTCTGTGATTTTGGAGGATTTTTCACGAAAACAATTTTGCCCCACTAAGCGATTAGTGGGGCAAATTTTTTTAAGAATCCACCTCTGTTCTAAATTTACTTAATTATATATGATGTTTAATATGGACATACTTGCATTTCAAGACTAGATTATCGAGTGGAGATGCCTAATAATCCTAAAAATCAAGCTTCCAAAAATAGAACGATTATACATTGGTTTCAAAAAATCATATTTAAAAAAAAACTTTTCGACATTGATTATAGAGATGTTACGGTTTCTAGATTTTTACAGGAATTATCATGCAAAGTTTAAAATCGATAGGACAATTCTGACATAACTAAATCAAGGAACTATTCGATAAGGACGTAAGGACGGACATACCCTAATTGTAGAAAAGCATCACCTGAAGAAAATACACAAAAAAATCAAGTTTTTACTGACCATTCAAACAAATTTATGGAAAATTTTGGAACATATAATAATACATATTTTCCGCGATTTTAAAAAGCAAATCTTTTCTATAATATTAGTCGTTCTGTCAGACGTACGTCCGTCCGTAACGGTTAGCTTTTTTTTGTCAAATTGAACATGTTAGAACTGTCCTTTTGATTTCAAACTTTGCATAATGATTCATATATAAACAGTTAGATACGAATTAGAAAGCGTAGCAACTCTATAATCGTTACCAGAAAGACCGTACGTCCATTTATTATATTATTTAATAATTTGAATCATATAATGTTTGTGTATGTTATTCGTTTTATTTATATCTCCATAATATAATATACTTTGCCTGATAGTTTTCCACCACTTAAAACTGATCATTATTTGGACAAACTTTATTTCGGATATTATTGTACAATTGTTGTTCTAAAATAAATATGGTTCTCCTTTACAGTAAAGCTTCCAGGAAAGTTTTTTTTAACTATTTAGGGGGAGAGAACCATTACACTCCCGAAAAATTTCGCCTTAGAGAAAAATTAACTTCCTACTATTTTTACATTATGTTTTTAAAACTAAAATTGAAAGTGGGGGAGGAGTCGACTTCCCCCACCATTAAGTGCCCTTAGAGGCCTCTAGAATTATATAAAGTTGTAAGGTACTTTTGTATATAGAATTCTATTACTACTGATCCGATTGTGATTTCAAATTTAGGGAAGCTTCAAATAGGTCCCTGGATGGTTTTGGGCTATTCTATGTTTTTAAATATCAGTCTTTGGATGGGTTTAAGCTATTTTATTATCATTACCAAACCAATTCACATACAGGGCCCCTAGATACTAGGGGCGTATCAGCTAGTCAATTAATAAATTATTGACGGAAAATACAGAGGCAAAATACAACTTCTATCAGGGATCTTAAGGGATAAGACAATAGACGATAAATTGATGTACACCACTTAATTACTCCTTCTGTAGATTGGTTAAAAAGTTTGAACACTACAAAAGTTACTACAAACCAATCTAAAACAAGAGTTAATAAAAGTATCCAAAGTGAATAATCCAACAAATACAAGAACGTGTTTTTAAAACACATTCTATAAAATCACACAGTATTAATTTAATCCTCATATAAAAAAAGACACTGCAATTAATTTATTTCTAATTCACAGTAAAAAAAAGTAACTTTTTGTTGTATTTTATATTACACATGATTAACATAACTATCACTATTCTGATAATGAATAAAAATTCACGAAAAAACCACGTCTATACGTCGCACGGCATATGCAACTGACTGACGTAAAAAAATTAAAAAGTAAAGTATGTAGTTGTAGTAGCTATATAGCAGACGATAAAATTTACGTGTGTGTGTTTGTGTGTGTGTGTGTGTGTATGTGTGTGTGAGTGTATGTGTGTATGTGTGTGTGTGTATGTATGTGTATTTTTGACGGTGAAAGAAAGGAAAGCTCGGTGGTGACTCTCCCGTCTGTCTATCAGTCAGCTGTTTATCACAGGGATCTAAAGGGATAAGACAATGGCCGATTAATTAATGTACATCCCCAATGATATTACACAAAATTGCCAATTATGTAGATTAAAATTAGTGGTTAAAACGTTTAAATACTCAACTTTTAACCAATCAAAATTCTCTAAAGTCCCCAAAGTTTTTAAGCCAACGAATAGGAAAACGTTATTATAAAACTTTGGG
>LS055624.1:0-14752 GCA_900241095.1 Acartia tonsa | reverse complement strand
TTTTCTTTATATTAAGTACTGCATCTACTTTTAAATTGGGTTTGTATGTAATGGAGGGAATTTTGGGCTCTTTATTTCACTAGTTTCAAAAGTTTTTTAATGAGGTTTTCTGATTCATTATCTAAACAACTTTGTGAACTTTTAATTTTGGTTAATTTTGGTTCTTTAAGATTAGTGTCTAAATGTTTCAACCACTAATGTTAATCTATAAAAGGGTTAATTTTGTGTATCATCATTGGGGATCTACATCAATTTATTGACCATTGTCTCATTCATATACTTCTATCGAAAAATGAATCAAAAATTGTGTTCTTGTTTTACTAAAAAAATTGTTTATTTTTAGTGTATTACGAAGTTGCAACTACAGGGGACACTTTAGAGATTAGTATCAGTCTTACAGGAGGTTATAATAGGTAATCCTTATAATAAAATAACAGAATGTCTGTCTGTTTGTACCAAAGGATCTCACTTTAGAGATTAGTATCAGTCTTACATGAGGTTATAATAGGTAATTATAACTTAACTTAACTTATATTAAGCTCACCTGTAGAGACATCCAAGTGTAGGGGATTAGAACCGGTTCTCAGCTATACTGAAAAATCAATTTTAGTATCTTAAAACAGTCGAATATTAAAATAAAAATCATAAAATTAATACCAGTTTTGTTAGACCAATTTCTTTTTTTTTATCCTATACAATTTCAGCAGAAAGCTGTCTATTATACGTTACGATAAAGATCTATTATCTATGTATTTTACTATTTTAAAGAATTTCTGAAGGAATTTCTTATTGATATATTTATTTTTAGATATTGGAGTATTCAAGTTACACAAATTTCTTGTACAGCTCCATGGAGGTAAAGTATTATCTTTAGATTCATTCGAATCCAGTGGATAGGAACCGGTTCTCATCCATACGAAAAAACCACGTCTAGCATCGTATTATAACCAGCTTTCTTCGAATATAGAAATGTACAATCATAAGATTAAAACCAGTTTTTTCAGCCCGTGCCCTCGGCACCTCGGGGCTAAAAAAACTGGATTTAATCTTATAATTGTACATTCTATATCCGCGGAAAGCTGTTTATAATACGATGCGAGAAATAACTATTACAGAATTTTAGCTGACATATGAAGAGCAGGAACGACACGCTAAATCATTTTGTTGAATAGCTTTTTTTATTTGTTTAATAATAATTTTACCTAAAGATGTTAAGATGTTAAAATGAAGAAACTAAAATTCTTTGCATACATGTATGACTATGTATATTAAGTACATAATATACTTTGTAAAACTTTCAATAAAAACAAGATTGTTAGGAATAATTTCAAAGAATTTTACAGAATGTACAATATTTTTGAATTGTATAAAAAAGGTCTTTTTCAATACTTTGGAATTATGTACCTTGAATTTTTTATTCGTGTTTTAGCTAATTTATAAAACTGTTATGTTTAAAACTTGCTATAAAGTGTTTCAGTCCAAATTCTTGATGTAAAACCACTTAAACTGATGCAGAACTTTTACAGAAGATGTTTTTATTTATCTTTATCATTTTAAGGTACTTTCAAAATTAGTTTTTGTTTCAAAGAGAGAGTTTTATGAAAAGAGTTTTACATGAAACAGGTTAATTTTAAGTAATTTCTTTGAATCTTTAATTTTAATTTTCTTAAAAAGTGTTCTGCTGTTATAATTATCTAATCAAAACTTGTCAAAGTGCTTCTTGTTCATATTCTTGCACTTAAAAAAAAATTATTAACATGAACTCTGAAAATTAAGTGTATGATGGAATAAAATCATAAATAAATATAAAAGGTATTTGCAGATTTCAATCCACATATTTTTAATTTGCTTCTTGCATATTTAGATAGTGATAAGAACTCTCAAAATCTTTTAAGGAGCTTATACACATAAATGTTGGGATTTGTGTACATGAACAAAAACTGTTTGGTCTGAACTTTTCCGCAATTTAAAATCATTATCAATTGTAGGTAATTATTTTTGTAATTTGAATTAAGATATTAATGGAGCAAAAGTAAAAGTTGTAGAAAAATAGTTTTTCATCAGATACAATATATTTGTCATTATCTATGTATAGGATTTTATTTCTAGAATACTTGTCCATATTTACAATTTTCAAGTTCAATTAAGTGACAGATTTTAAAGGTCTTTGACCTGTGTCATACTATCTTGTTCAAAAGGCAGGCTGCAGAAATAAAATAGCACTACATAAGTATATAGAAAATGCTGTAATATTGCTGTCATTTTGAAATTCAAAGACACTAGGAAGCCACATGAAATAACTTCAATACGTAAACAAGTTAATTTGTGTGTTAGAAAATTAACTAATATTGAAAGAAAAACAAAATATTGATTAATACGGGGGATATTTCTCAAAAACTTGCAAAATTTAAATTAAAACGCAAGTCAGTCTGCTAAAGAATCTTATAGTATATGTAACATCAATGAAATAAACTACAAAATATAACAAATGATTAAAAAAGACGTAGATAATATCCTTATGTTTAAAAAATTAGAAGAAATAAGTGTTGTTTTTTACCCCTCAATGTATAAATTAATTGTAGATATTTCCGGAAAAATATATGACACAAATCTGGAACTAATGTTTTGTTTATTTTGTGTCCGAAGCAAGTTATTTTTTGTACTCTATAGAAAACTTCATCTAAATAGTTAATTCCAACTAATGGTCCTCAGAGAAATAAAGAAGTAAACAAGAATTTTCCATTTCTAAATGTAAAAACCAATTAATTCATTAGGTACTTATCACTTATTTAACACTAGACAACATTCGACTGTACAAATATAGATATCCAAGAAAATATCAATAAAATCTAAAATTTTAGACCAGTGTTCAGTTGATAGTTTGTTGGTATTAAAAGCATCTTTCGAATAAATTATAGTTTAAGGGTTGTCAAATAAACATTGTGATGATTCTATGCTAGCTCAATTCTACTTCTTGTATCGGATGGACGTCATCAATTGACATCAGCAGCCGCTACACACAGAAACAGTTTTTTTTTTAATGTGATATCTTTCAAAATCATTTTCCTTTTTGGATAACCAAGCATTTTTTAGATGCGAAAAGTGCCAAAAATCTTAAAGAATAAATGTTACTTCGCAATACGACACTTAAAAAAAACAGATTTAATTTCTGTCCAATTTTATTGCTCTTTTTTTAATCTCCACGCCCCTTGCTAAAAATTTAAAAAAGAAGAAATCTGGATTTTTTTATTCATCGAAAAGGGAATATCCTTGAACTAAAGTAACAGGATGTCTATTTGTCTGTGTGTTTGTACCGAAGGATCTCGCTAACCACTGAACCGATCGAAGTTCTCCTTAATAGGGTAGATTCTCATAAGTCCCGGGAAGGTTTATAACTATTTTGGGGGAGGGTACCACCACTCTCCCAAGAGAGATCACAAAAAATTACGTTTCTCGATTTAACAAAGAAAGTTCAACGAAACATAAACGTCAAACGCAACATAAACATATTTAAATATAAAAAAAACATTTAAAGTGACACTAGAGGCCTCTAGGGGCGTAGCCGCTAGTAATTACATAATGTACTAAAAACATTTCATAACAAGAAATTTTAATTATTCATTTTATAATTCTAAATATGTGTAAATCTTCCAAAAATTAATCCAGTTTGAATAAGGTTTCACTCAGTTTTTTTTCTGTCAAAGGCTTCGTGAAATCCTAGAAAGTTTGTGCAATGTCCTTCCTTTAAAAAAGGTATTTCTGAAATATATACCTCAACAAGAAAAAAAAATGGAACATGTATAAGAAAAAGTAGAAAATTGTAAAAAAAATATGCATTTTAGAAAACATTATTATATCATGTATTAATTTTTTTCTCTTTTCACATATTTTGGCTTAATTGATAAAACCCCTTTCTTGAGATTGGCAAATTATCTTAGCATTTAGCTTACCTAATCTTAGAAAGCTTCTCGCCCCTTGGGGACAACACGTACCCAAATAGCCCCTACATTACCCCCCGGCAGGTAAACTGGCAAGAAAATATCTCATTGAATCATAATGTAAATATTATGCAACTTAGAAATATTCAAATGACAACATTAAACGTTTTCAAAAAAGTTTTTTTTTAAATCTTGAACATTTTAAAGACTAACATAATATTGAATTGATATGACTCTCACATTAAGAAACTAACAGTTAAAACTGCCCGAATCGTGTTTCTTAATCTTAATCTGAATAACAATAATTGTGTTCAAGATTTGTATAGTTGTTAGATTAATTGCTGTCATAAGAATGCTAAAGGATATGTTTCAGATTTTGTTGTATGATAATTGAGAAATTTTTCTACCAAATTCAAATTCATTTAAAGAAAACTTATTGGCTCTTTATTTCTAGCACCATAGTCTTATTGTCTTAGTACATTTAACAAAAAATACAAAACCCTTACAAAACTGTTTATGATATGAGATGTCTAACTATTAAAAGCCATATAACAAGGTGTTGACACAACGAATCAACCCACATTTAGGCACACTTCATTGGGTAGTACTACAAAATTAATAAATCAATGGGCCAATTATATTATTTTACTGGAGACAAAAATATTGCTTCTAACGAGGAATTAGCCTCTTTTTTGTTTCTTCTAATCAAATCAACTTTTGAGCGAAAATAAAATGCTTTAGTGCAAAAAATGTTTCAAAATAAATTAAATAGACTAAATCATTATTTAAATTAACAACATACTGACAGTTATTATCATCAAATAATTCTTGAAGCACCTTTTAATCTATGTATACACATGTAAACCAAACTAATCTAGTGACATAGGCAAAATTTATTGTCGATGATATTACTTTATATCCACGGGTAAACTGATAGGTAAAAGAGTAAAGAGGATGTTTCATTACCAGAGTATGAATAATTTAGATACTTCAAAAAATAGGTTATAATTTTATCAAATAAAGCTTGTTTAATATCTTGGTAGTCCATAAAAAGTGTATACTTGTTGTATAATCTAGCTAAACTCCTTCAAATCCTTTAAATCCTTGGTTTAGACCCATTTAATGTTCCTTTTGTCCTAAGATTAAATTTGAGCGTATTTATGGACTGAATACAAGATACGATTATTCAGCAAATATACCATATTACATTTCCACCATTGCAAAGAGCGCAGCTTCTCTATAACTTGTCCTATAAATATTGTCCTCCAATCTTTTTATCATATTTAAACGTGGATACCACAAGACTTCAACCCTTTAATTGCAAGACATTTAACTGATGTTCCAGACTGAAAATATTAATGATTTAAAGACATTTCTTATAAATTGGCATCCGTCTGACATACCAAATGAATTTATTCACTTGACTTGAAATGTTAAATGTACTTACCTAAAACAAAAATTAAGAAATTAATTAGGTAACAGCACAAAAAAATATTCTCAAAACAAACAATTAATTTAAAACTGACTGAACACTATTATGTTTTGTTGGGTTATTTGTAATGAAAAGTGAAATGGTTATCTTGAGCCCTGGTATTTTGAGTTTCGCCCAGGGCTCAAATCTTTCTGTAATATTGTGGGCTTAAAACAGCAAAAAAAACTTTTTACATCTCTGAATAATATATTTTAAAAATCAACATTTTTAGTTGTCTTGATTTGTGAATTAATATTTTTAGCTGTTAAAATTTAGCAATCAGAAACCATAACCAATCTGTAAAACATAAGATTGTATGTATTCTTATAGAAGCTCATGTAACTAATCATTTTAAATTTTCAATCATTCACTCAGTAGGTTGCATACAAATAGAAAAGGAGTGCAGCTGCTTTATAAACAATAATAATAAAAGATTTTCTGTAGGATGTATGTTAATATAAAAAGAGTAAGAGTAAGTATGTAATGATTTTAAAATGTATCTTCAAATTAAAACCCTTTTCTAAACTAAAAACTTTTATTCATTATTAATGGTATAATATGTTTTCTTGAAACCAAAATATCAAATAAATAGTCCAAAACAACTAGAATAGGTCAAGAAGTATTTAATCCATTAATAATTATGAACAGTTGCGGCCGGTAAATAATGAATAGCTGGAGTATTAATTGTCCTGTATAAAATCAATAAAACTGGTGGGAAATAACTCTACTTGTGGCTATACAATACATGTTTATATTTATGCTTAATAGAATCAGACTATAATATAGGCGAGTACTGCATTTATGATAACTGTAACCAATTTTAATCAATTTCAACAATATAATAAAGTGTAACTTAAGCATTTTTTCAATTTAAGGGCCTTTAAGATGTGGAAGAAAAAGAATTTTTTGGTACCAAAATAAAAGCATTTAAATTACCAAATAATTACAGAAGTTTGTTATAGCAGGTTTTACATTAAATTGCAATCATTAAAGTGGTATAAAAAAGGCAATTAGTGAAGATTAAAATTAAACTTTAATTGCTTTTTATATAGAGCTAAGTTTTGAAACACAACTTTCTAATTCTATGGAAGGAAATAATATGCGTATGCGAGTTAGGTAAGATTTCGTTAATAGCTTAGCTAATCGTTTCCTAATTAAATGAAAAACTTTTCGTTTTTTAAGGTCAGTCTAATGTAAGTTTTCTGTGAAGTATATAGTATATACTATGTGTTTATAAAAACATGCTTCATAGAATCGAAAAATTATCCAAAATCACAGTATGTTATATATAAAGGATAGGTTTAAATTCAGTTGTAAAAATATACCTTTCAAAGAACAGCAAACACATGTAAATACTTTCCTAGACTATGTTTTTAATTATTTTGCATGTTTTTCAATGTTCGCGTATTTTTAATGACGCAAACGGAATCATATTAAATTATTTTTAATGTATTTTGTGTTAGAAATATTTTTAAATATTCAAATGCGTTTTTTTTGTTTTCATTGTGATAAAAATAAAGATTTAAAAACAACTAAGAAAAAGAGAGGCTTTTTATCAATTATAGGTACAATTTTTAGAATTTTTTTAGAAATAATGAAACATTTTTGAAATATGAATAATAATAATAAAATTATTTTTTTAGAGCTTCCTTTATGCAAAGTTTTCTATGGTTTAAAAAAAAGAATTTCATGAATGAAAACAAAGTTTTTATTTAATAATAGTCCGTGCTATGCGGTGGGGGGGAGGGGTGAGGGGAGTGTATGAAACATAATATTTTTAGAATAGATTGTGTGAGGATTCCTTCCTGGCAAAAATTAGGAATTATGAATACAACTTTATATTGTACAAAACAAGGACAACAATTTTAGAAAAGAAAATGCGCTAGAAATAGCATTTATTCCAATTTTTCCCTCCTTTTAGTTTTCCTTAGACTCTAGAGAAGAAGTCATTAGTATTAATACATATTTGTCATTTTTTTCTATTTTTCGAATACAAACTGAATCTAATGATGTAAATATGTATATTAATATACAGGAATATAGTATATGAAGCACTGAAGCAGGGCCTTTTGTAAATGTTAATAATTGGAGGATTCTGTGAAGTAAAAGTTGTCGCAAAGGTACTATGAAAATAAATCCTCCAAAAATTATTTCTAATATTGGCGGGAGATACAATTTTCTCGGATGCCCTAAACTTACCATCCCTGTGATATACAAGCTCATATTATGCATTTATCTGTATGATAGATGCATTTAATCACAAACTTCTGCCAGAGATGGACGAACAATTAAATAGGTTTAAAATTTATATTGCAATGGATGTTAAGCCTAAACAAGATTAGTCTTCATTATTTTTACAAAAATTAACTTGTGAGCGAGTGAAAACGAAAGCCATAAAAAAAGGATAGGTAATAATTTACCGCAACCAAAAGTTAATTAATTTTTACTCCAGATATCTATCACTCTATCCATGTGTATATGAATATTATATATCTTTCCATTCATAACCCTAATCAAAACATATCTATTTTCGCCTCATATAAAATTTCTACATCTGTATGGGGTTGTATTCACCAAAAAAGGAAACGTTAACAAACATTTTTGCTATTTGTACCTCACAAAATGATGCTTTTTTATTGATTTAGTGGACAAAAGATTAAACTGAATTTTGAAATTTTATCAACCAGACCAAAAAGTTCATTATTACTTGCTCTTAAAACATATTCATTATGCTTACTTAATGTTTTGTGAGTAAGACCCATTCTTTTATGAAGCACTAGAGAGTGCAGTAATGAATGGATATGCACTCTTTGTACGTACATTTATGTTTTATTATAACAGCTCAAATATTCAAATGATATTATTTATGAAATTAGATCTCTAACATTGTTTTTTTTAAAGAAAATCTTTAATAAAGAAGTATTTGAATTAACCAAACCTGAACAGAATAAGTGACGAAAAAAGTGTTAAGTGCTATTATTGTACAACACTAAGTGAATGGTAATATTGTAAAACACTTTAGCTGTTTTCTATGCACACCCAGTACTATAAATATTACTGCACACACTTCATATAATCTTTATCTCCATTTTTCTTTCTTCTATACTGCAATGCTAAAAGGTTTAAGATGTTGTATCATTTTACTTTCTTATTCACTTTTATATTTTTAAAAGCGAAGCTTTTCTACAGTTAGGGTCGGTGCATCCGTAACGGATAGCTCTTGTGGTTAATTAAGATATATTGTAATTGTCCTATCGTTTTCAAACTAGGCATTGTGATTCGTGAAGTAGTTAGGTACGATTTAGAATACCAGAATATCCGTACGTATGTCCATTTAAAACAAATTAAGATTTTACTTTTTTACAACAATTTTAAATGTGTTATAATTATCCTATTCATATGATTTCTTAAATACTGATTCCTAGGACAACAAAGTACAATATTATAAGCTTTTTTATGGATGTTGTCATCTTTATTTTTTTTTTATAAAAATATAATAATAAAACTAGAATGACACGATAAAAACAATTCAAACTTATTATTATTTCTATTACATATTATGGAAAATTCCTTTTTAAAATAACTTGCGAACAAAATAATAATGATAAAATCAGATAAATAAATGATGATATTCTTCATAGGAAACGTATTTAGTTATCATATTATTTTCTCAGAACAAATAAATACAAATAATAACGAGAATTATTAAGATTATTTGCATAAAATACACACATACACATTTATACTCCAATATTTTTAAGTTTCTTGTACGTTTTTTTAAGTAAGAAAGCTACTCTATAATTGCATATATACATAATTTACGCTAAAGAGAATTTTCCTGGATGTTGTAAGAGAAAAACTGCAATTTTTTGCTAAATCCAATGACCTTCAATCTATCAATCTTTGTCCAAAAGGTTTATAAGGCTATGGAATAATTTATGATTGAGAGCGGCATTAAATATGGATGTTTTTTATCCTTGTTTAAAAACTTTTTTGTTTCATTCTTATGCTTTTTAGGACAGAATTTTTTTATAAAAATAGAACAAAAGCAATTTTGAAACCTTTCTTTTTCTTCTAAAAGCTAATAAATTCAATGACAGAAAAAATCAAATCATCAGCAAAATGTTCGCCGACTTTTTTGCTGACTTTACAACACCCAGCATAAAGCTTTTTATTATTTTTATGTAAATATCTTTCATAACTGGACAATTTCTTTTCTATAAAATACCAATATTTATATTTATTTTTCGAGAAAAATCTTTAAAAATATAATTCTAAATATCTAAATAGAACAAGAACTTACTAGGTAAGTTTATTGATTTTGATGGTCATTGATAATAAATATCAAAATAATCCTTAGAATATCATTTTTTTATCTTAAAGTATTAGAAAACTTTAAAAATATGTCAATAATTCTGTTATTAAAGCAAAAAAGGCAATCTACGGTCAAAAGCGTACTTTCAAAAAACGCTTTGCACTCTAATAAAAAATATTGAATTTACGACACATCTTTATTGCAAGATTGTGTGTATGTGTGTGTTGTGTGTAATAGCAAATAGGCAACAAAATATAGCACTGCTTAATACACCTCATAATTTTTGGTGTAAAAGTAATGCACTTTGTTTTCAATCTGTATTTTCCTACTACATTTATCATAGGACAGGCCTGCAATTGGACATTTTTTGACCAAAGGATATTATTTGACCAATTATTAGGATCTGGAAAACCATAAAATATCTGATTGGTACAATGGTAACCCTAACATTCACTACTTTTTTATTAGACAGTAAGATGATTTTTTTGCCATGCAATATATAATATCCTTTCTTTTAAGCTCTAAAATGAGGCCTTCATCACTTAAGAAAAAACTCAAAGAAATATTTTTCGTGCCTCAATTTTATTCTAACCCAAAGTGGATAAGACTTCTTTGTTTACCTTCCATTAGTTTTGATTACATACTCACACTCTTTACTTCAAAGTCAGGAAAAGGGAATACTATGTTGTAGCAAGAAAAGCAAACTTATGCCTTATTGAAATGAAAAAAAAAAATTTTATGGGACCATCCTATAAGATGTCCCAAAGGCCATACAAATGAGATAGCATTGAAATTTTTTTTTTGAATTTGTGGAAGTGAAAAATATACGCCTTTTATCAAAAAGGCATAATAACCTTTAAAAAGATGCATAAAAAAGGGGTTATTTCCTTAAAAAAAACTCTTTACCTTTATCCTTTCCACTATCTAGAAACAGTCATTTCTTTGCAAAAGAACTAGTGACTAAAAAGAAGTATGCTATGAAATTATTAATATTCTTCAACAAATTGTTTGCTAGAATATTTATCTATTTAACTCCGCGAACAGCATAAAAAATGAAGGGAAAAAATGTTTGGGACAAATGGATAATAAAAAGGATGCTAGAGGCACAGGAATCTTTGCATTGAAAAAAAATTGCACAATTCAGAATTGCAATGTTTATATAACATTAGCATTAAACACAAAAGACTTTATACTCTTCAATACTTGAAAATGGTAATTAACCAAGTTTTTGAAACATTCAAAAATTACAATTTTATGTTAAATATATTAATTAATATATTAAATCTTACATTAATGGTAGAATGTGCAATATGTGTATTTCTTCCCATGGATAAAGGATCAAGTAATTATGAAGCTAGTGCAAAACAACTCAATGTATCGTTCTTAAGAAAGAAATAGGCTGAATGTCTGTCTGTTTGTACTGAAGATATGACTAACCACTGAACTGATACGCTTCTCCTTTACAGTGAAGCTACCTATAGGTCACGGGAAGCTATTTTATATACCTTTGGGATGGTAATTCAACCTTCCCAAGATAAATCGCATCTAGAAATAACTCAGAGACTGTTTTCTTTTTATTGTTACCACAAAAAATAAGGAGGTAGTTGGGAGATCTCACCTTCCCAAAATCTATATTAAAATATAGTTTAATAGATTATTTACTGTTTTCTTTATTCCTTTCCCCCGTGGGGGGGAATTATTGTGGTTTCTGGTATTAATATAATAGTTCATGTATTATTATCATTTAAGAATCGGAGCAGAAAGCAAGGATTATAGTAAAGAGGAACATCACACGGTTACTACAAGTCAATGGTCACAGGAGACAAATAAGGGAGACTTCTATGAAGAGTATTTCATATAAAGAAGTAATTCCTATAAAACTATATAAAAAATTTACGGGGAATATGATTATACTTTTTTGTCGTGTAGTTTCTAAAATGATCAATTGACAAATTTAAGTATTTCATCACTCTTTGTATGCTTAAAAACTGTTTGGAAATAGTAATAATTTTCTTCATTAGGTAATAACTTAAGTGCCTAATTGTTTATAAAAATAAAATATTGTCATTGAATACTCATTACTTAGACCCATTCCTTCGCTAACATAATAAAACTAAATATTTAGTTTCTACAGCATCAATATACAATGAGCCTATAATTTCTCCTGTATAGAACCATTACGCCCAGCCTGTAGTGGCAACAGTAACGGCTAATTCAACCTTGGACAACAAGAATTTGAATATTATAACCAAGAGATAGTTAACAGCTGACCCATATACAGTAAGCCAATATATCCCAGATGGCGAATTTATAAATTTTATGAGTTATGTCATTTAAAATTTTCATATGAAGCAAATTCAGATTAGAATTAACTAATAACATTGAATTCAAAATTTAAAGTTAATTAAATCTTTAAAAGGTTATTCATTTCTTACTACATAACAAGAAATTCCCTATCATGTAACTGTTTTGTCGTAAGGTAAAATAACCCAATAATATGCCACAAAAAATATGTATTTGCTATGATTTAGCAAACAAATTAAACTAAAACACCGGGAGTTTTCGACTTTTTCCAATTTTGTGGTATATGTGTGTGTGTGTTTGTGTGTAATAAAGTGTGTTGTAGGAATAGGTGTGTAAAAGAATTATTCAAATTGGTATTTAATGTAAGGGGATAAAACAATTTCCTTATTGTGACAAAATTTCTTTAGGGGTTCTTTGTCAAATTATCACGTGTTTTTTAGCATTAGATAACTCTAATTCAAAAGTTTTTATTTTATTCTAATCAAAAAAATCTAAAATTTCTAGACATTTAAATTGACCATGCTCGTAATCTATCCTTTCTTAAGATTCTAGCTACTATTACAATCCCAATTAAAAACAACAAAAATCCATTAAATTCTACAAAAAAATACCCAAAAGACGCACACACAAATATTTGAGTTAACTATGGTTAAAATTGTCATTAGTTCTCAATATATTTTCTGCGTTTTTAAAGTGTCAAAATGACAAAAATTAAAGGAACAGGGGCAAGAAGAATATTTTGACAAGAAGGATAATTTCATTGACAGCAAAGCCAAATATAATAGAAATTGAGGTTTTTTTTTAAAGCATTACAAACAAGGACTCATAAATTGTTAAACATCCCCAATTGTGATAGACAAGAATTCCCCTCCTGAATATTAACTTATTGGTTGAAAAGTTTGGACACCACAGGTTTTGAATTAAAAGTACCCAAAGTTATAAGCCAACAAATAAGAAAACAGGGTTACCAGTGTCCTCTCCTTCCATGATAAAATACCAAAATATCCTATATAGGCTAAGAAAGTGGAAAGTATGAATTAAATAAACAAATGCGCTTTTAATGGAAATGAAATATCTACTGTCTTGCTTCAAAATCGAGAAAATAGAATCATAACTTTAAAAGCTTTCAAGAAAAAGTAATAGAAACGCACATTAAAGATTGCGTCATACAAAATATTTAACTTATTCTATCCTACTAAAATATGTATAATGTATATAGTACAACTTTAAAATTTTTAAATATTAAAATGAGGAAAGTTGAAACGAAGTTACAGCATTTAATTTATTTCTCTTTGCATTAATATGAATTTGAAAGAATTAAAAGGGCAATTTTTTTTATTACATAACTGGCAAAACACATTAATTTTCTTAAATATACAACAGGTAAAATAAAATAAACAGGCTTTTAATTTGCCTTAAAGTTTAGACCTTGCGACTTTTAGTAGTAAAAATGTTTTAAATATTTTGTTTTAAAAATCTTCAAATTTATAACATTTTGTACTTTGCCCGAAATGAACAAAATGTTTATTTTGTTAATTTCAAGTTTTAATTTCTAAAATCTGTTTTACAGAAAAAAAAGTTAGATAAATTATATACATTTTTAATGCTATAGTTTAACAGGTATAGTCACCAAATCTTACCTCCAAGTAGTGAAGAAATCTTCACATTATCAAGCATGAACTTGATAATGTGAGAAAACGACGACCTTTGCTCTGTAGTGCGTCGTTTCTTCATCTTTATAAGTATAACTCCAATCTTTGCTTCTAACTAGGTCCTGGCTTTCTTTTCAGAAAGCTAGGTTAGTCGAGTAGGTTTATAATCCTTTAGAGGCACTTGTTCTAGTTTTAAGATACTTTCTCTGGGATATCCTCTTAATTTGAGCGGAGGCTAACAGAGGTGGGCATATTCGTGTTTAGTTCACATTCATAGGTTAAAGGTTTTAATGTCACATTGTAACTGAGATGAACTATAGTAGTGGCGTGTTCATATTGTGTATGTGTGTGTGTGTGTGTGTGTGTGTGTGAGTGTGTAGGTGTGTGAATATTCAACAATATTGTTGCCTCTGTAAATATCTCTCTTTCTCTTAATCACTCTGAGAGAAAGAATGCGCCCTTTGTTTCTCTCCCCCCCCCTCTCTCTCTCTCGCTCCAGATCGCACAATATAATTGTGTATGATGTGCCTAGGAAGCCAACAACATATGAGTGTGTGTGTGGAAGTGCTCCAATTGCTTCTCTAGACCTTGTGAATTCAAACATATGGTCATTTACATTTTTTATGCATAAACAATTTGTTTCAATAAGTTGAACAACAAGTGAAACATGGTGAAAAGGGGGGAGGGAGCGATAGGTTGGTACAATTTTGCATGGGAGGAAAATAGATAGGTATTCTTAAAATCAATTGTAGAACTGTAAATACCTAATAAATCATAGTTTAACAAGTTTTTAATTCATAGTTAAAAGGAGTCATTTGGAAAGGCATAGAAAATAGCGTTAATAAAAATTCAGACTCAATATCTAAAATTGAAAATATAAGAATTGAAAGAGAAGATTTCTTTTTATTGCCAGTTGTCCTATACCTCAATCCAAGAAAATTTAGATGTTAAAAAAGAGTTTTTTTCCAATCTAATTAAATATAATTACATTTTTGGGGTATAGTCCTTTCCACGACATCCCTCCATAAGGGGCGATTAGTCGCATTTTTAAAATAGTTTTTTATAGGTTATT